>JAUMHQ010000093.1:1384334-1396757 GCA_032361165.1 Enteromius paludinosus | reverse complement strand
TCTTATATAGACAGGTGTGTGGCTTTCCTAATCAAGTCCAATCAGTTTAATCAAACACAGCTGGACTCAAATGAAGGCGTAGAAGCATCTCAAGGATGATCAGAAGAAATGGACAGCACTTGAGTTAAATATGAGTGTCGAGGGTCTGAATACTTATGAACTTGTGTGGTATTTCAGTTTTTCTTTTTTAATAAATCTGCAAAAATGTCAACAATTCTGTGTTTTTCTGACAATATGGGGTGCTGTGTGTACATTAATGAGGAAAAAATTAACTGATTTTAGCAAGTGGGTGCAATATAACAAAGAGTGACACATTTAAGGGGGTCTGAATACTTTCTGTACCCACTGTAATTATCACCTTGTTGATAAAACTAGTAAAGTAAAAACATTAAGGGAGGCATCCAGGTTGTATCTAAAGAGCAGAATATCAGTGACTCAGACTTTTTTAAGCTGAGCTGAGTTTGAAACCATCCAGAAAACCCCAGCATCATGGTGACTAACTTTGAGAGGAAATGCAAATAGTACTTGTTTGTACAATTTCAAAACAAATGGTAGTAGTGTGGCTTTCAATAATATCAGTTTCTGATACCAGAGATCTTTTTAACTAGTCAAAGACTAGTTTGTTGTTTGTTTGTTGTCAGACAAAGGATCAGGTGGGTTAGATATAAATGGTGTGTGTGTGTGTGTGTGTGTGTGTGTGTGTGTGTGTGTGTGTTTGTCAGGGTCACCCATCCTGGTTTCCCTCCTCATCACTTCACTGAGCATGTGAATGAGACTGGCTCCACATGCAAGTAGACAATGAGAGCAATTTGACTCGGCATGTGTGTTTAAATGTGTATTTGAGATTGAAGTCGTAAAGATATTATCTTTGAAGAGCTGGAACAACAAGCCTTTCTGTGCTACAGTGTCCGTTCTGGCCATATTTCATTGAGCTGACCTCTGCACTCTACCACCGGCTGACTTCACTATTGCCTGGCAACCAAATGACATTATAGCCTTCTCCACCAATCAGAGTTTTGCTCCGAGTCAGAATGAAAGCAGACCCAGCGTGCATGACAGGTAGCAGCACTCAATAATGCTAATAAACCCAACCAGTCACTGAGCGGGAATAATTACTGTAGCTGCTGCTTGTTTTTGTGTTAGGAAGATGAGCAGCATTCAGTGCTTTGGAGCTCAATTTGCCTTATATTACATATAGATGTAAAAAGGTGCCTTTAGAAATGAATGGCAATGTTAAATAATGCAAAAGTGAAGAGGGCTCTCCACAAATGACCGTCACAGCCCGTGTATTGATCCGTTCACTGCAGTGTGTTCCAGTCAATGCCTCCGCTTACAGAGATGCTGCATTTGTCATGTGGGAGGGCTTTGGAGATTTTTAATCTGAAATGTGTTGCACTATTGCATCATGCAAATTAAAAGTCATTCAGTTTTAGTAACACGTTTCGCTTTATTTCAAGAAAAGTAATACTAGGCAAACATTAACACACTTGCTTTACATATGTTTGTGGTTTGTTTTTAATAGAGTATTGTGATTTTATATATTAGTGCTGTCAAACTATTTATCACAATTGATATACAGTATATATGTGTGTGTGTGTACTGTATATATGTATTATGTAAAAAGGCTATACATGCAAACACATGTAAATATTTAAATATTTATATATAACATAAAATACAAGAATATAAATGTATAAGCATGTGAATATATGCTGTATGTGGGTATATGTTTGTTGCATTATAATATACACGCTACACCAATATATATATATATGAAGTATTGAGAATTATATCAGAGTATTTGTACTCTTTTTTTATTAAAATTGCCATGTGAATATTGCACAATAATATTTAGCTTATTTTTAGGGCAACACATAATGACTTTTTTGTTAAAGCAAAATATAATTCTGGGCGTGGGCGTGGGTTCGGTTGTGTATTGGAGCAGGATCTTAGAAACTCTATGTGGATTAGTTCAATTTGTGGTGGCTATTGTTCAAGAAACGGGGGAGGAGAGAGTTAATTAGGATTGTTAATCCTTCTGTTATTACAACGATGTCTTAACCCTCATTTAAACTCACACAGACACACACACAGAGACCTTTGCATTTCTTTAACAATGAAGCCTTAACGATGTTTCTGCAGCCTCACTCCTCTTACCATGAGAACTCGGTCTGTGTGTGTGTGTGTGTGTGTGTGTGTGTGTGAGAAAGTGGGTTGGGGGGGGGTCACAGGTAGGATTACGACAATTTTCCGACAGCCTTAAGGGGATTTGCTTTGATACGGCCTGAATCACCTGGCTTGTCGCGCGAGAGAGCCAGGGAAGGAGATTAATGACCACTCACACACACTTTGGCTCTCGTGACGAACCAGGTGATTCAGCCGGTATGAAAGCAAACAGACGAGATAACATCAGGAAGTTCCCAATGCATTTGCATCGCAGCCCAGTCAGCGTTCCTCCAAATAACGCTCCAGAATCCAGAAGAAGCGCAAAAAGAGAAAAGTCGGTCCTTCCCGAGCCCGGTGGTTACTGCAAGCCTTCACGCAGATGCGATGTTCCTGGAACTCCCACGCTGCGTAATCTGCTCTCATCACAACTGCTGCATCACCAAACGTCCGCCGGTTCTTCGAAAGCTCTCTCTTAGCGTCAGCCACGCTTCCGCTTACGTCCCGCTCAGGGAAAAGACAGATTGTGCAGTTAAACGCAATTTTGATCAGTTTATGACTTAGTCGCCGCTGCTATTATCTTCTTGAATGGAAGCGTTTGCGCTGCTAACCCCTAATGGAAGATTTCAGCATCCGTTTTATTGTAACGACTTGCTTTCATTTCCATCTCGCAGGTGTTTGTAGGTCTGGCCAGCAGAGGTTGTAGTCTACCATGTTTATGGTTTATAGACTTTGAAAGCTCCTACAGTGGTATTTCAAGCATGCACAGTTGCGCGTTTAAAACAGCTGAGATTTGGCTTGCATTTGCAGTGCCAGTTGCTTGTTAAATGCTGTTGCTTTCACGTTTTTTTGTTTGGTTGGAAGGCTGTAAATTGTGTTTTCGAACCACTGACTCCAGCTGATCGTGCGTCACCCGTTTGGATTGCGTCTGTGTGTTTCTCTGTCAGTGTGCGTGCAAATGCATGTGCGCAGTCCAGTCCAGTTGTTGCATGCAGCCGAGACACAGATGGTCTTCAGTGATACCACATTCCAGAGCCATTGTTTAAAGAAGGCAAGCCGGGTTAGATAATTGACAGCCACAGCGTGCATGAGAGAAACCCTTCCCCCAAAGTCTGAAACGCACAGACGCACATGCACACGCATTGTTCGCAGCACGCGCCCCCTTCTCTTTCTTTATCCAGCACATCCCGCCCTCGTGCTCTCTGCGCCTATGTCTCTCGCCCATTCTCTCTCTCTCTCCTCTTGTCTGCTTCAGCCTAGCAGCAGTGCTCATGCTCGCCTCTGATTGGCCGCCGGGCGCTCTTTGTGAGCTATCCGTGGCGTGACGTCGCGTTTGTGTGTGGGTCGGAGAGGAGTATTCACATCACGTATTCTGTTAGCTTTTTCGTTTGGAGAGGGGGGAAGGGGGGTAGAGGAAAAAGAAAGAGAGGGAGGAGGCTATAGTGCAGCAGTGATAGCGATCACACTGCCTTTAAAAAAATGCTTCTGTGTGTATGTGGTCGGCCATGAATTGGAGGAAGTGAGAGAGAGAGTGTGATCGAGAGAGAGAGAGAGAGGCTGGGAGGGTGAGAGCGAAAGAGCGTACGAGAGCTAATGTAAAACAGGATTAAGAACACAAGATGGCTTCCTGAATGGACAGAGACCAGAAAGAGAGAGGGAGAAGAAAAGAAAGATAAAGAAAGACAGAGCGAGAGAGAGGTGGGGGGGACGCAGAGAGAATGCTTTGGGTCTTCTGATGGGGATAGCTCTCGCCACCGACGAGCAAGACGTGAAGGCAGCGAGGCTGAGTAGGTAAATATTTATTAGCACAGGGAAAAAATGACGGACAGTAATGGCAGGTGGGGGGGGGGTAGACTCTGAACGGCTTCGGTTTATTAGACAGACTGGGGTCAGACGAAACTAGCTCACATTCAAATGACACACTGCTGTGTTTTAGATCATTACTGGCAGGACTGTATAAATGTAAAGGACAGGAATAGCATGTTCCATTTTATGAGCTTTGTCATAATTCTGACGAGATAAAAATGACTCATGTGTCTTTTTGTGTTTCACACATATTGGACGTTTTTGTATTGTCATTGATCTGCTTCCCCCCCCCCTTTCTTTCTTTTTCCACGGTTGTCCTGGAAGGTGGAGTATTCTGAAGACATAAAAACCCCCCGGTCTGTAATCTCAAACCTGGCTAAAGAGGTGAGCTAAAAACCCTGTGTCCAGCTGTCTGTCTCTGTGTGTGTGTGTGTGTGTGTGTGCGCCTTGCTACAGTAGATGTTAACTCTTTGATATTCTCCTCTCATGGGTATGAATCAAGCATGGCACGATGTTTTGAGCTGAGGTTGATGATCTGTGCTTTTCGCGTGACTCAACAGGCCCAAAGCGTGCCCAGATGCGGCTCGACAGCTGCATATAGGCATCCACCTGTGTGCTGCAGGTGCGACTCGTGTTTGTGGCCTTCGTTTCTGATCCCATGCACGCTGGTGAAGATTCTTGAGCGGGGCAAAAAGACGCTAGCCTGGACTAGGCCCCGGTTTAAAGAGACCCGGGCTCTGCGCTCATTGGAAGAGATGTAGGCGTGAGCTTCTCCTGGCAAAGAGAGAGAAGAGAGGAGGAGGAGGAGGTGGCCTCCCTCTCTCTCTCTCTCACTTACTTTCTGTTTGGCTCTATCTCGCTCGCTCGGTCTGTCAGTCTGTCTGTCTTCCTTTTTCTCTGCGCTCTGTCAAGCCCAGGAACAGAGAAAAGAGTGGCGGGGCGGGATTGCCAAAGTTTCCAGTCATCTGAGGTAAACAGAGTAAAAGTTAGTGGGTCACACAAAGGCACGCATGCGCATGCGCGTGACGCCGCTGTTTTTGTGTGTCCGTGTCAGTAAGCACGTGGCGGAGTGTTTATGGACTGAAGTTAACGTAGCGTCAGAGTTAAGAGAGACTCGATGGGCCTTGAGGGCTTTAGGTGCGAACTACACTTTGTGAATACGCAGATTTATACGGAGGAGAAATCAGAAACTGGTGCGAATCAAGCAGACAGTCTCGACAGCACCAGCGCTCCTCTTTACGCTCCCACCACAGAGCGGCAGGTTTAACTTCGGCCAGAAGTCCCTGTTTATATATCTACATTTAGTCATTCAGCAGACCATTCTGTTCAAAGCAATTAACAACTGTGGACAGTACAAGCTATCAAAATCAACAAAAGAGCAAACGCTATGACAAGTATTGGTTAGTACACCCCCCCTCAAAAAAAAACTGTAGAAACAATTGAAGTGGATCAAAGCCATTGTATTAAAAGCTAAATCTAAAATGGTTTCTTGTCTTGACAACTTTGAACTATTTTGATTCACTTCAAATGTTGACTACTATATATATATATATATATTAGTTCTGGCAAACGATTAATTGCGATTAATCGCATTCACAATTAAAGGTTTGGTTTACATAATCAGTGTGAAATACAAACTCATGCATGTATATATTATATATAAGAAAAATATGCTGTGCATGTGTGTGTGTGTATTTATATACACATAATAAATAAACAGTACACATAGTACACAGTATGTAAACAAAAGCTTTCATTTGGGAAGCAATTAATCATGATCATTTGATAGCACTAATATATATATATATATATATATATATATATAACAAGCAGGTAGAGTAGATAAAGAACAAAGGAAGATAGTGTTCAAGAGTCAAGTGTTTGTTTTTGTTTTTTTATAAAAAAGAAAACTAATAGATCAAATAGAATGAGAACAGAGAGTGCTGAGTTAATAAGAGAGTGTATTTATCCGTTATCAATCAAGAATGTGTAATCATGCCAGATCATCTCTGACCCACTCGTGTGTTCAAATGCATCATCACTAAGTTCCATACACCTACATGCACTCGCAAGGTCTTACACAACCTCACTCGCACGCATGGGTTTGTCTTACTCTTCTAACTTGCCTAGTGTCATAATTTTGTTTGCGGATTACCAATTGGCCAGTCGCTCGGCCGCAAATTGCCAGTTTGTCATGAGAAGACGGCTCGCATCGATGCTCATTTGCTCTCAAAATACTTTGGATGACTGTGGACCGGCATTGTCAAGGCATTTTGCTGTGATGCAACTCGTGCGCTGACGTAAACGTTGTGTCGTTATATAATTGCTCAGCCCTACTCAGAAATTGTTGAGGGGTACGGACAAAATAAAGATCACTTGAGGCTCTCTGAAGAGGTGTTGTTTCTGTGCAGTGTTTCTTTCCTTTGGCTTGGCTCCCGATTGACGTAATGTGTCGGGGATAACCAAAACATGAAAGCGCTCTGCGATTGACTATAAAAGCTGACGCTGCTCTGCTGTAAGTGTTTGATCTGCGGGGTGAATGTATATCATCACCCCGTTTATTCGCATAATGGGCTCCGAAAGTTGCATGGGAGGCAGCACCACATTAAAGAGCTCATGGAAAGTCTGTAGTAATGGCTGGTTTGGAGGAATCCCCTGGCGTGACGGGAAGGGGTTAACGGTGACCTAGATTTTGCGGCAACAGTGAGTGGCAGATGACATCACGGCTGTAATTATAGTTCAGACCCGCCCATGAGGCCGCTCACGTGACGAGCTGTTTGTGTGTATGTAGTATTTGTGAATGCGTGCTGCTGAGGGGAAATGGTTTGCCGGCGTTTAAAGTTAATTTGAAAGACAGGAAGCCGCTTGTTTTCATTTCTGAAATCATGCTCGCGATGTAATCCACTCTGAACGCTCTACATGTTACTGAGAGCTAACGGAGACGGCACTATTGAGAAAACGGGATGTTAAAAACGGGATGTCTGTGTGTAAACTATTTTAATTAGCTGATGCATTGTCATCCCTCGCACACATGACCTGAAAACACACTCAAAGCAAAGTTTGCGCAACATTAGATCTGTTTTTTTCCCTGTCTATCCACCCAACCAAACATACCAAAGTCCAGTGAGTGATCTGAAGAGGATTTGTTGTAAACTTCATGTACCACCAGTTTACAAACATGTATACTGATATTGTCTCTACACGTTGTTTTGGGGCAAACATGCAAAGATTTTCCATTTAAGGTAGTGATTTTTAAGTAAACAGTTCAACCAGTTCAGTTTAACCTCGACCTACGAAAGTTAAATTGGCTTGTTTAGAAGAACAGATAGCTTATTCATGAATCAAGCATGCAGTATAACAACATCAGTCAGGAAACAAAAACTAAATCATAGTGATAATGTTAAAAACATTGTCATATATTAACAAACAAAACTATTTTTATACTGTTACAGTGTGTTTTTTTTCAGGGTGTCAGCCAACACGTCTCTACCATTAAGCTGGTAAGCCTATACCAGAAAATAATTTAACTTCCAAATAAATGACACACTTCAGCAGACCATGCATCCTGTTTTGCATTTTTAAATGTCAAGTGAGCTGGTTTGTGTGTGTGTGTGTGTGTGTGTGTGTGTGTTAGTGTGTATGCAGAAAGAGCAGATGTGTGAGAAAGGTGTTTACATTGAACATACTGTATGTGGAATTCAGGTTAAACATGTTCAGATGATCTTTGAACGCGACTGCTTCAACTATCCACTTTTGATCAAAGTCAGGAGGTTGGAAACTGATACAGCTAGGATAAATGCTTGCAGATTCTTGTCTGTTTTTGTAAAGAAACTGCTCTGTGCTGAAACATCATGAATGCGCTGAAAACTTGCAGCTGTGTGCAGATGCTTTCAAGATAATACAGCAGCTAATGTAACTCGGGTAGTTGAAGTGGTCGCATTTGATGTTACATGTTTGATACTAAAGTACTCCTGGTAACAGTCTAAAAAAGGCTACACTTGTTAACTATTAACTACGGCTTTTCCCTCAATAAGTTCACTAATCATTTGCTGCTTATTGATAGTTAGTGCAGTAATTGCTAAAGTTTAGGTATCGGGTAGGAATAATGAAAGGAATAGTCTGGGAGTAGTTCTGCCGCACACAGAAGACAATATTTAGAAGAAAGTTTGTAACCAGGTTGTTTTGGGTCACCATTGAATTCTATAGTATAGTATTTTTGGACGTCAATGGTGATCAAAACAGCCTGGTTGCAAACTTTATACAAAATATCCTCCTTTGTGTTCAGCAGCACAGCTACATAGACTCAAGCAATGGTGGGGATTTGGGATCAGTGACAGATAGATGCAGTGTTGCTTGAAAACAGGCATTAGTTTGGTGACTCTAGTGGCAGACAAATTGCATATTAGAGCAGAAGATGGTCGTTAGGCAATATTAGTTAGAAGTGCATTGAGAAGAGAGCATTGCATGGAGGCCCAATACTAAAATACTGGTCTCTTTCCAGTGTCTTTGAACCCTGTGTATCTCAGTCTGTTATAAATCCAATTTCACATGCGTTCACCTGTTTGCCCTTCACTTTGGCTTGTGGCTTTGCATCTCCAGAGGAATGCATGACTGAAATACTGCAGTTAATGAAAAATGGATGGACCGGATGTACTGTGGCACGTCAGCTGAGAAATAGTTCAATAATGGTGTTATCTCTCTCTGTTCATCTTACCCCTCATCCCCGGCGATTTGTCATTTCTGCATTAGGTCTATAGATATATTACACATATAAAATATTCGCACATGCACAGATCTCTTGCTATCGTTTAGTTTTGCTCACCATTTTTTTGATCAGTGGAAACAGGGATGTTGTGAAATGTTACAATTTTAAAATAGCCATTTTATATTTGAACATATTTTACAGCGTAATTGTTTCCTTGACTAATACAATTCCTTAATGTTCTTACATTTCTTTAAAACAATACAACAAAAATGCATGCGTGTGTATCTAAATTGGACCGTGCATGCATGAAAGGGAAATCATCTGATAGCCGGAGGGCGTTTGTGCTCACTGCATGTGAAAGAGAAGCCGAGACAAAACAGCGCATGCAGTGCTGCAGTGTACTTCGTACCATTTTCAAAGAGACCCTGGCCCTTTAAGAGCAGCTACGCCTGGCTTGAACATATGGGGAGCTAATCTTAGCCTTACTCCTGAGAGAGACAAGGCTGGCAACCAGCCACTGTGCAGAACTGGGGAGATAGTATTCTCTCTCTCTCTGTACGTCTGCTTTTGTGTAGAAATAGGAGTTTGGGGTTATTAGTGCCACATTTTTGCCCGGCTTAGATTGAGGTTCTTACATCTTTCGAGCATTATTTGTCAGCCCTATGAGAGTATATAGCCGAGCTTAAGTGGGTTATGGATCAGATTTCTTCCCGTTTTGAAAGAGATCTGCATGATGTCGTCCATCTATCTCCTTCAGCACGATTGTCTTTCAATTCTTCTCTTTCGAGCCTTCATCTGCTATTTTCTGCTCTCTCGAATGCCCCTCATCAGATTTCACCTCCGTTTTTTTCCCTTCTCCTCCAAAACTTCTTGCACAAAGAGCACTCTTTAGGCTGTGTTATTCCTCCGTCTCATACCTCCTCCTTTCCCACCATCTTATTGAGTGATGAGGGTCGCTCCTCCCTTCCCTTCCCTTCCCCCTCTTTCCTTATGTCTTTTCTGCTTCGCTTCCCCCTCACTTTCTCTCTCTCTTCCTCTTTCTCTCTGTCTCTCTCTTTCCCTTTGTGAGTATTTGTTGGGTAAAATGAGGAGGGGTCTCTCAGCTGAGAGGTGCGTGCTGACTTGCATGTGCCATGTGTCAGGCAAGGCGAACTATGGCAGGCTCACACAGACATTTGCATTCGACATCCTACACCTTCCCACCTTGCCCTGAAGAAAGAAGCCTCAGGTCAGGGATGCCAAAAATATGGTCAAAAAAAAAAAAAGATGCAGACGAGGATGGGAGGAGGGGTCAGAGAACAATAGACAGAACTAGAGAAAAGGGAATTTCAGAAATAAAAACTTGGGAATTCCAGATGGGAAAAAATGTAAAGGTAAGTCAAGAGAAGCAGAAGCGGATGTCTTGATAGCCTCAATGACCGTCTGAGCCATTCATGATCTGCCCCAGACCTACTGCACTCACTGACCCTGAGCACATTTGCATCGGTGTGTACGCGTGCATTTGAGTGTGTGAGTGTGTGCACGTGTGCCCTCGCACGGAGCCGTATACATTTCTTAGAAAGCATGCTTGATACTCTTCCGTGGTTAAGCCTCTAGTTGGGCCCCTGGTTTAGTACATACACGCTTGATCTGTGCATGTGAAAGTGTTTCGGATCTGGACTAAAGAGTTTAGTAAACAAATACAGGGAACGAAAGGGAGCAGGGTATGTGTGAGAGAGAAAGGATCGTAAGAAACAAAAAGGCAGCTGTGTTTTAAAGTAAACTTTTATTCTTGTCAGTGCTGGATCAAAACTGTATCTTTCTTTATTGTAATCAGTTGTTTGTTTGTCTTATGCTGCGTTCACACCAGACGCGAATGAAGCTTTAAGCGCGAGTGATTTATATGTTAAGTCAATGCAAAGATGCGATTAGACACGCTTGATGCGTGATTCGTGCGAAAGCTCTCAAGCTGAAAAATCTGAACTTTGGCGAAAATTCGCAACGCGTTAACCAATCAGGAGCTTGCTTTAGTTGTGACATGATTACTAGCAAGCGGAGGCAGAATTCCGAAACAATGGAGGACAAAATCATCGTCTCTGTATGATACATCTTCGTGCTTTTATAGAAACAGGAATAAAATCTGTTGTACGCCCAAATGAAGCAAGTAAACACAAAATGTTCACGTGTCTAACTGCGCGCCAATAGCGCGATTTTATTTGCGCAAGTCCCGTCTGGTGTGAACGGCCACTAGTATTAAAGATGCCATTGAGTCAGCTGTAGTGTGTAATATCGGTTTACATTTACATTTTTTCCATTAATTATAATAATCCGGTGAGATTTTAGTTTGCTCCACACCGAGATCTGATCTGATCATCATCAGTCTGTCTGGAATCACAAGAATCAGAATAAACAGACTAAATCCAGAAGAACTGTGTCTCCAAGATGCTTCAAGACAGTGCTCCAAGGATGAAAACTGGATGCTCACAGCAAATGTTGATTTCATTTAGTTAATCAACAAAGTCTAAAATCTATTTATGACATTATGTTTGACAGCAAGCTCATTTTACAGCATTCTAACAGTGCCTAAACCTTTAACAGCGCTGTAGCTTTCTTGAAGCGTCTTGAAGTTCTTCTGGATTGAGTCTGTCTCAGTTTGTTCTGTTTCTTCTTGTCGTTCCAGACAGTCTGAAGGATGACCAGATCAGATCACAAATCTTACTGGATTATTACAATTGATGTCAAAATGAATGTTTGGAAACATGAGCTGATATTTCCTACCGACACGCAGAAGATAGAAAAAAATGACTTAAAACCACTTTTTAGCCGATCAAAATACTAGAGGCCTACATTTTACAATATTAAAAAATAACTGTATATTTCAATAATATATTAAATCTCACCTTCCATAAATTATTTGACAGAAATGATTGCTTCACTTTGCGTGCCTGTGCATTTTGTGTGTTTCCTATGAGTGTGTTCTGTTTTCTGTCGGTGGTTTTGAGTAGGTGGGGATTAGATTTTCTTTCTTACTCTCTCGCTCTCTCTCTTTTCTCTTTTTTTGTAATTGTGGGTGATTTCTGAGCCGACAAGAGCAGCAGATGAGTCACTGATAAACCAAAAGAAGAACTCATCAACTGCTGCGGTGTCAGTCATAGTGTTTCTGAGAACTTCTCAAGTTTGAGAGTAAATAGTGTAAAACTGAGAGTTCTTCATCAAACATGAGTATTGTTTTAGATATTGCTCGTAAACCGTTGTTTAATTATCTACCCTGTTTTCCTAAGATGTGACAATGGAAATCAAAGCCTTCTGAATCAATAGGGAAGGACGTTTTTAGATTTGACTCATTCAGGTTTTTTCAGCAGTTGATGCCAACACTTACTTCTAAACAATCGGGTGTTAACCTGTACAAGTCTCGGTCTCTGTCTTACTAGGCAAGAACAAACACTGGGCGTGATTTATCAATCAAATTTTTATAATGAAACATTTACAAGCATTACAAACACTACATACATATTTAGTTCCTCCACACTCCACAACAAATCCTTTAAATTTAACAGTATTGCAGAAAAAAAATTAAAAAAATGAAGTAGCTATAAAATTACAGTGGGAAGGGAAAGTATTCATACCCCCTTAAATTTTTCACTCTTTGTTATATTGTGGCCATTTGCTAAAATCATTTAAGTTTATGTTTTGTCCTCATTAATGTACACACAGCACCCCATATTGACACAAAAACACAGAATTGTTGACATTTTTGCAGATTTATTAAA
>JAUMHQ010000093.1:1362326-1373139 GCA_032361165.1 Enteromius paludinosus | reverse complement strand
TGCAAATAGTATATAGTGCTGTCTTGAGCATTTTCAGGAAGTGTCACCAAAATCTGACTTTTTTGCATTGGAAAAAAATTACAGAGAGAACCATTCTCTGAATAAAAATCTTGTTCATAAACAATGGTGTCAGGACTTTTCATTTTGATGCCACTGACACCTTCATTGATATGAATACTTGCTTTTGAGCAATGAACTATCCATTTTGAGCAAGTGACACACTTTTACAGGTTATCAACTAGGTTTTGCAGATTGTACTAAAAGTTCTGAGAAATGTATGAACTGTTGTGAGAAATGCACCAAAGCGATTGAGAAAAACTGTAATTACCATTTTAATATGTCTAAAACATATGTAACGGCACTAAAATAGATTTTATTTTTTATCAATATATAACATTTACAATATTCTTAAGTATATAAAATATGTTAAAACAATTGTATATTTGTATATTTTATATATTACTTTACAGACACGTATATGTCGAAAAATAAATAGGCAGAGGAAATGTTCTCAGGTCTGTACCGTGTCTCTGTCTCTGTTAGCGTGAGCGATGGGCCTGAAGAGAGCAGGACCTGCAGCACGTCTGAGGTGTGGCTCTGCTCCAGGCCTCGTCCCGAGCGTATGGTGCGACACTCGCTCCGAGCGGCCGGTGCTGCTGACTCATCAGTGCTTCATGAAGAACACCTTCTACAGCGCTCATGTGCAGTTTGTGACACGCACCGTATCGTCCTTTTCCTTTATCTTGTGTGTTTGTTGGGGAATGTCAGCTGATTTTGAGTCTGCAAGGGATTCTGCATCAAGAAGGGTCATCAGGGTGAGAGCTCTGTCTCATTTCGTATTCAGACACTGCAGAGGCACAGGCTGCCACCCGCATTACAGACACTCCTCCTCCCTCTGCAACATGCTTCAGTCCCACACAAACCAGCCTGATCCATCACACCGCCTGATGCTTCTGCAGACCACTGCTCTCATGCCATTAGCAACAAATTTCACACATCTTTATTACGATAAGTGATATTTCAGTTACACTACATTGAATAATTTCACCTGAATCTTCTGGATGCACCAAATTGTGTAAACTTCAGTATAAATATATTTAACCCAATCTCATGAAAGTTCCTGATTTTCTGTTTCTATTTAGTGTACTATATATAAGCTGAAACTGACTTTTTGGCGAATATATGGCATGCCGTTTTTAGGTTTATTTAGGTGCATATTACAGGCTATGTGTGGCCAAATGCATCTCATAGGATGCTGATGCTGATTTGCATTTTCAGGTACAGCCTCTGTAGTGAGAACACGAACCTATGTATTAAATAAACGCCAAAATGAAAACAAAGTGTGCATCATATACACGCAAAACTGCTTATCACGTGCACGCCAAACTATATAAACAGCAGAAAAATACCAAAACAAAATAGGATAAATCGTACCACTGATATGCATTTTCAAGTGCCCCAAACCTTAGTTCACGAACCCCTGACAGATTCTGTAGCGATCCTAGGAACCTTTGCATTATAAGTAGCCTATAAAAGTGCATGTCAAATGCACCCCCGTGTCAATTTATACGTTTAAAACGTGCCACTGATACGCATTTTAAGTGCCTCCAAGCTTAGTTTACGAACCCCATATAGCCTCTGTAACTTTCCCCTGAAGAACCCAAATGTAGTTTTTCACGCATTTGAACTTCTTTGGCCTTTTTATCTATCCTCGCTTTTGTAGTTGACAATCTCCACCCGAAAGGGATGAGTGGCCACAAAAGCAGATCGAGTGAATGAGTGAGCTCTCTCCTGGGACTCTGTCTTTTTGCTCAGGGTTGCAGGTTTGCCCCTTCACCACCGCCCATGCGTCAGATGATGCTCGCGGTTTCTGGCTATAAAAGACGACGGTGCGCCATCCCGACCGGCACTCTCTTTCTCTTTCTCTGTCTTCCCACATCCGCGCACTTACTTCACTCACTCGGTCTGTGATCTCCAGCGTACCAGCATGAGTTATTCCGGCGACATGTACGCGAGCAGCTCCTACAGGAAGATTTTTGGGGATGCGCCTCGGCGCGTCCCGACCGTGAGTTACCGCTCCGGAGCGCAGCATCAGCAGCACCGCACCTACGGCTCTCCATCCCCAGTGGCCATATCCTCCTCGAGTTACCGGACCAAACGCGGCTTCCAGCCCATGCAAGAGTCCGTGGACCTCACGCAGACCACCGCCATCACCAACGAGCTGAAGATCATCCGCACCAACGAGAAGGAGCAGCTGCAGGGCCTGAACGACCGCTTCGTGACGTTCATCGAGAAGGTGCACAACCTCGAGCAGCACAACAAAGTTCTGGAGGCGGAGGTCGCGCTGCTGCGCCAGCGTCACAGCGAGCCGTCGCGTCTGCACGACCTCTACGAGCAGGAGATCCGCGAGTTGCGCGCGCGCGTCGAGGAGCTGACGCACGAGAAGAGCCAGATGCACCTGGACTGCGTGCAGATGAACGACGCTCTGGAGCGCCTCAGAGACAAGCTGGAGGAGGAGAGCCGGCTGAGGGAGGAGGCCGAGGGCAGCCTGAAGGGGTACCGCAAGGACGTGGACGACGCCACGCTGACGCGCCTGGAGCTGGAGAAGAAAGTGGAGTCTCTGCTGGATGAGATCGCCTTCCTCAGGAAGGTGCATGAGGAGGAGCTGCAGGAGCTCCAGGTGTCGCTCCAGGCCACGCAGGTATGCCACACTTCATCACTTCAACAAACTCTTTTGGATAGCACAGCTCTTCTTTACTTATTTGTACTTTTGAGCTGTTCTGAGATGTATAGGTCACCTGGATGAACGAGCTTTCCATTGATGTGTGGTCTGTTAGGACAGGACAACATCTGGCTGAGATGCAGCTAGAACAAATCTGAGGGTGCAAATAAACTAAAAACTCAGAAAATCTCCTTTAAAGTTGTCCAGATGAAGTAGTTCTTCGTAATGCATATTACTAATCAAAAGGTTTTGATATATTTATGATAGGACATATATGAAATATCTTCATCTGTGCTTAATATCCTAATAATATTTGGCATAAAAGAAAAATGCTGCTGATGACTGCTGCTTTGCTCCAGGTTCATTTTACTATATTTTTGCATTTAATATCAACCCAACTAATTCTTAATATCTAAAAGTTAATCGAATAATTAAAATCTTTATAAGCTCTGAAAACATCTTGCAGTCTGTGATAGAAGTTATCTGAGGAGAAACGTCTATAAATAGCAGAATTGCAGTGAATAACTCTGAGCGTCGGTGAGGGCGGTGTGTGCAGGATTTACAGCACTGCAGAGCACACATTCACATCCCAGCCTGCACTGCACCAGAAGAGAAGGACTGGCATTACGACAGCAAAGACATGTGTCCACAATGAAAATCCTTCTCTTTTGCAACTTCGACATCTCGAAAAGCATAGTCATCGGCCCAAAACAAGGACGAGAGCTTAGGGTGAAATGTATTGAAAGTTGATTTGAAGTTTACACTTCCTCACCTTGCTGGTGTGCAGATGAAGGTGATGAAGATGATGATGCGGTAGCGCAGGATTTTAGGTGTGGCTGCCGAGCGCAGCGTCCTTGAGAGGGACTGCATCACGGCAGAGCATGTCCAGTTTCACTTAAAAGTCACACTGCTCTTGCTTCATCCGATTATAACCCTCATGCATCATCAAGCTTGTTCTCTGAAGTGGCTGATGAATTGCTGTTGCGTCTCGGTTTAGGGAGCTTCATCTTTTCTGGTGCGTTTAAAACCCTGAGTGTGCACTACATCCCACAGCCCCCCGAGGCTCCAAACTTCATTACAGTACTCTCAAAGAGCGATTAAATGCACCATCACCATGCTTTTCACTGGCAATGCAGCTTCACTACCCCACGGACATTGGTTTATTGATTGTATTCACTCTGAAACTGTTTATTCATCAGCATATTCAGATAACCACTGACACATCTGAGCAACTTTCTGTATAGGGAACGAATGTCTGATATTTATGCCTGGACCACAAAACCTGTCATGAGGGTCTTTTTTGTGCATATAACTCAAAAATGAAGCTTGATATATTAACAAAATATCTTCATGGGACATGATCTTTACTTAATGTCTTTATGATTTTTGGCATAAAAGAAAAACTGATCATTTTGACTCAATTTTGATACAATGTATTGTTGGTTAATATATATATATAAAGTGCTGTGCCTGATTTATATATGCATAGCTGTAATTTACTTTCCCTTTTAGCTCAGATGTAAATGAGTGTTTCAGGGGATTAATTATTCATTAGAAATGTTCCTGACCAGATCAATACTAGTCATTTTTACAGACTAAAGACTATTTATGGGTACTGTTGACCACTGTTCATAAGTTTGGGGTCAGACTCACAGAGACTGTGTTGGTTTGACCATAAATACAGCAAAAACAATAATATTTCAAAATATTGTTATTGCATTTTAAAAGAACTGTAATGTGAGAGTCTTTAGCAACACATGATCCTTCTGAAATCCTTCTAATGTGCTGATTAGCATTTCTGATTATCATCCGTGTTAAACATCACTACAGTTGTGCTGCTTGATACTTTTGATGATACATTTTTTGATCAATTATTGCATCTCTCTCTATCTTACTGACCCCAATATTTTTTGAGTGGTGCAGTTCCTGTTATTATATATTTATTTTTTCTGCCAAAAATCATTAGGATATAAAGTAAAGATCAGGTTCCATGAAGACATTTTGTACATTTCCTTCCATAAATATATTGAAATATCCGTTGCTAAGAACTTGATTTGAACAACTTTAAAGATGATTTTCTCAATATTGAGATTTTTTTTGCTTCCTCAGATTCCAGATTTTCTAATAGTTGTATTTCCTAACAAACCAGACATCAGTGAAGAGATGATTTATTCCGGTTTCGGGTGTTGAATAATTCGACATTGTGAAAAAGTGCTCCAGGGTCACATATGCATCTATTAAAGGTATTGGTGTTGTATTGAGTAACAGCTGACTGTTCTTCGTGCTCAGGTGTCTGTTGAGATGGACGTCAGTAAGCCTGACCTTGCTGTGGCTCTGAAGGACATTCGTGTCCAGTACGAGTCTCTCTCTGCCCGGAATCAGCAGCAGGCGGAGGAGTGGTACCGCTCCAAGTTCGCCACAGTGACGGAGGTGGCAGCACGCAACAACGACGCTCTGAAGCTGACCAAAGACGAGCTGTCTGAGTACCGCCGACAGCTGCAGGCCCGCACCCTGGAGATCGAGGCCCTGAAAGCCCATAACGAGGCCTTAGAGAGACAGCTGGCGGAGATGGAGGACCGCCACACCAACGAGAGCGGCGAGCTGCAGGTGAGAGGCTTCACCGTCACCTTGAGCCCGGGCTCGTGAAATACATATCTGTTTAATTTCAGTTTCAGCGTTCGGACCTCACTGTATTAATAGACATTTAAAAAAAATACGTAAGGTTTCTTCTCAAAAAGGCCTTGTTGTCTGGTCTGTGCGGTAGGACACTATTCAGCAGCTGGAATCTGCTCTGAGGAGCACCAAGGGTGAGATGTCCCGTCATCTGCGGGAATACCAGGACCTGCTGAACGTCAAGATGGCGCTGGACATCGAGATCGCCGCCTACAGGTCAGACTCAGAACTGCCGCCATTCATAGCTTTCAGACCTGGAGGGCAAAACATCCAACGAACTGAGCACAGCGCTGTCGATTCTACATCTGTTTTTGTGCTCCAGGGTCACATATAGGCCAGAATATGAATTTAATGTGCATAAATGGTTCTGTTTTATGCTTTTATGAGAGTTCCATCTTTACCCATATATGGTCGTTCCCAACAGGAAGCTGCTGGAAGGCGAGGAATGCCGCCTAAGCTCTGTGGGCGGAGCCTTGCTACACTCCCCCTACTCTTACACACCAAGCCGCATCTATGCCCTGAGGAAGGGCGGAGCCAAACCTGAGACAGAGGAAGAGGAAAAGCAGGAGGAGGAAGAGGAGGAGGAGGAGAAGGAGGAAGAAGAAGGAGAAGAGGAGGAGGGAGGAGAGGAGGAGGAGGGAGGAGAAGAACAGGAGGAAGGAGGTGATGAGGAGGAAGAACAGGAGGAGGAAGAAGAACAGGAGGATGAGAAGGAAAAGGAAAAAGCAGACGAGAAGAAGGAAAAGGAAGAGAAGAAGAGCCCAAAGGAACAGAAAGAGAAGGAGAAGGAGACAGAAAAGGAGAAAGAGAAGGAGAAGAAGAGCGATAGCAGTAAGGCAGACAGCAAGAGTGCTAAGAGTGAAAAGGGGGACAATAACAAGAGTGAGAAGACCTCTGCGCTCAAGAGCAAGTAAAGCTGCGTTCATCTGGAGCCTCCGACAAATTCACTTCCACCGTCCTCTCATCCTCGCCTCGTTTCACCAGCTACTGCTGATTTCATCTGCTGATCACGAGTGGAGGGCTGCCTGCTTCTGTACAGCACTCCAGAGAGGAAGTAGTTCCGTCAGAAAGAGTGAACGTTTTGTCATCATTTTCTTTCTTCTGAGAAAAGAGTGTTTTTCACACAGCGACAGCAGATACTTCAGAAAAACACCTTAAATATCATCCACATAGCTTGAGCTGTGAATCATTTTTCCAGTTTTTCAATCTTAAAGATGTAGTTCATCCAAAAACAATGAGAATTCAGTTTACTCACGTCAACCCTTTAGACCTCGCTTCAGCTTCTAAAACACGAATTAAAAGGGCTCCTATGATGTTGCTAAAAAGAACATTAATTTTCTGTTTAATTAATGCGGTTTAAGGTCAAAACCACATTCTTTTCTATATACCGTATATTATTGATCCTATCTGCCCTGCTTTTCTGAAACGTGTTGATTTTTACTAAGCTAATCGTTCTGAAAAGCACGGTGTTCTCTGATTGGCCAGCTATTCGGCGCGCTGTGATTGGCCGAAGCGTGTATGAATATTCATTGCTAAGAGCTTCACTTGAACATCTCTAAAAGTGATCTTCTCAATATTTAGTTTCCAGATTTTCTAACAGTTGTGTCTCAGACAGATATTGTCCTCTCCTAACACACCAGACATCAGCGGAGAGATGATTAATTCAGCTTCTGTTAAAGATGAAAGGAAAACATGACCCCTTTAAATGATTTTTAAAAGATCTAGTCTCTGAGAGAAGACAATAACACGAGGCTGGAAGCAGCGTAAATGATGACAAAATGTAAATTCTTCACGTCTGGACAGCAGAGATGATCACGTGCCATTATTACCCAGAGTGCAGCACAAAAGCAAGCTGACGCCATGCGGTCCAAATACAAAACGGACCAAGTTTGCCGGTTCCAACCTCTTGGTGCTATTTGATTTTAAACATAAGTGAGTTTGGACTTGGAGATGGTCGTTCTTCACAGAGCAAGAGCATATCCATAATCTAGAGCTTCACTCGAGTCCTGAATGTACGTCACGAGCCAAGCACAGGGACAGGCCACGTCTCCTAGTTTTCCAGTGATTTTCGGGCATCTATACCCTCGTGAATGAAATTGTCCAAGTTTATTTTATTACGGATGTTTTATTCTAATTCCCAACATTTCTGAACATAACCATACGCATCCATTCCTCACCTGCACCGGTCACACGCGGCGGCACGGAGTTCAACGAGGTTCAGCGTTTAAGAGAGAAGAGCGCATTGTGCATCTGTAGTGTGAGAAAACCCTTCTGCAATTTAGATTCTGACGCTTTAGAGACGATTGCTGCTAAATATCCCTCTATTCCTTCTTGTGTTCAACAATGAGCTCCTCTTGATCCATTCCTTCTTGACTGAACAGATCTCTGTTTCTCAAGCTCTCTCTTTCTAATCCCTAGCATGGCTTTCCTGCTTGAGATCTTTCCTTTTGTGTTTCTGCTTAAAAAAGAGTGAGTTGCATCCGATGTGTCCAGAGCAAGACTAAACTCCAAACTAGTTTTTATCTATTCATTTATTGATAAAGAAAATGAAGATTACTTTTAATATCTGTTGCTCCCACACACTGAGAAAAAGGTAAGTTGTTGCAATCCATATCTTAACCACCATTAAATAACAAACTTTCAACTTAATTAAATGTAGCTTAAATAAATAGTTTGCAACCTCTTCACAAACGTTTATGAAAAGATTTGTATAACAGTAAAAATAAAGAGCATAATTAATAACATTATAGAATTTAAATAAATAAATATATTAAAATAAATCTATTAAAAAATATACCGTGATGAAGAAATGTTTTACCAATTAAATAGGATCACTTTATAATAGATTTTTCTGTTGATTTTGGGGTTAAATGTGACCTACGACCCAAGGACGAGAGCCGGCGTATTTTCATGTGTGTGTATGATTGTTGTGTTTTGGTTTCTCTCCGCCGTAGTGACGTGTAACCAGAGCCGTATGATAAACTAGAGCTGTGAGAAAGCTTTGGCTTTGTTTCTAAACCGTGCTCGGATCTTCATCTCTCAACATAAATAAATACACAAACAACACTACTTTGCTATATCTTTGTTTTTGGTTTAAAATACCAGCATCATTGATGGAAAACTAAACTGAATATCGTCTCATGTTTATTTCATTCCTGACACAGAATATTTTCTATTTATTCTATACTTACATAAACCTTTGTGCATTAAAAAAGCGTAATGTCTGCCCATAGAATAACTCTTTTTCCATCAAATGTGATCAATAAATATATACATAGCAGTTGAAATGTTAACTGTGTTGGAAAAATGAACACATTCTCAAATGTTTTCTCTTGAATAATTAATGAATTGCTTTCGGTCTGCATCAGACTTGGCTCTGTGTACCACGTTAATGAAGCAATTCTCACTGATTGATTAATGCCTATTATGTTGTACTGCGTTTAGTGTTGAAGGATAGGGTTAACAGGGAAGAGACCTGGTAGAAAATCACAAGAACTCTTTTGTTTGGCGGAAATGCAAAATTAGGATTATTGCAGGATTGTGCAGCAAATAATCAAGACGTGAATGGATCGAGAGGAGGTTTAGTGCATGGCCTGATTCACTGGGAGCTTCACAATATGAGGAGGTGGGACAGATTTGCTTGATGTGTGTAAAAATGTACGTAAATGCCTTAATCATGAATCTAAACTGCTTCAAAGAGACCTCACATTTTCTGCATCTCCACACTGCTTCGGACACGTCTGATTCAGTGATGTTCCCCTAAAGCCAAATAAAGCCATTTATCAACCAAACACTGCATCTTTGTCTCCGTGTTGTTTTCTGACTACGAAACACAGAAGCTGTTCTTCCTTTCAGAGATCAGATGTCTGAAATTATCTTCTGAAAAGAGCATTTTATCAGGCTCCTCTAAATCTATGTTCAGTTATATTGCTTTAATTGAGATTAGAGTAAAATGACAGACCCTAAACTTTTACATCTGAACTCTTTACATAAAAGCATATCAGTCAAGTTCAATCCAAAAACAAGGCTGACCATCACTTCTAGCGGGTGAAACGTAATCTAGAGGCTATAATGCAACTGGTCAGATTTTCATCGGTCAGTGAATAAATCAAGATCTGCTTTTCAAGCTTCTGGCTTCGGCTCAAGCAGCAGTAAAAGCTTTTTCATAGTTTGCAGTTATACCTCAAACCCATCAATAATATTCTCAGCATGACTTAGGCTCAGAAAAATGAAGTTTTGACATATTTATGGTCTCTTCGAGGAACATGATCTTTACTAATGACTGTTTCTGTGCTGCTCACGACTGCGGCTGTGCTCCAGGGATATATTCTGTTTTAGGATGTGGATGTGTTGGGATACTATAACGATGTCATGCTTTTATGGCACCTTTTTTTTAATTATTTGATTTATTGGTAGTCATTCAGTGTAAACTATAATAATTTCCATAAAACATTTTAAACAGCATAACTCTTTGCATTAGTATTAAGTAATAATTGCATATATTTGTTGGTCAGCAAATTAGCACATTGAAATAATTTCTGAAGAATCTTATGACCATGAAGACTGGAGAATAGGAATAATATTTACCAACATCTGCTATTGATCAAATAAATTCACTAACCACAACCACAAAAATCTTACTAACCACAACATTTAGAACAGGACTGTAAATAAAGGATATACAGTCATATAGTCATTATTGTGTCATTTCTGACCTCTCATATGGCTATTTGATGTAATACATGAAATTATTGATTATTGAAAAAACACATAAATACAGTAGAGGTCATTATTAAACTAAAATATTTTACCCATGATAAAGTGTTCGGTGAAGATGCTGTGCAGTCCTGTGACTGAGCAAATCCATTTCCTGCTAAAAGAGTCCTGAAATATTAAATCAGGTAAATTATTAAAAGCTTCATTTCAGCGATGATTATGTGCCAGAAATAATCTCAGTGAACAGTAACAGCTGATTAATCATTCAAATAATAATATAGAGATGTGCAAGAAACTCAAGCGAACATGAGCATCTATTATTAGCATATTTTGAAATCGATTCTTAAATGCAGTGATAAATGAATCCTCGGGTTTCAAACACACTGCACTAAACACATACAGATGCAGCGACAGCTAGCTCAGAACAGAAGTTCACTAAAGACCTGCAGAACTGAATGATATTTGTGGGACTGGCAGGTTTTCTATCGATATTATGGTATCTTGTCCTCAGCCCCCTCCCTTCAGCTCTCTGCTATATTTAGGCTTCTGCATTGCAGATGTCCCATAACCCAGAGCCGGCAGAGATCCTGCTTTAATTCCCAGGTTAAACTGTTCAATCTCCCGCTCACACACACACACACACACACACACACACACACAAGTGTTGTTTAGAACTGTTTTTTGGAGAGACTCAAGACGAAA
>JAUMHQ010000093.1:1348500-1360058 GCA_032361165.1 Enteromius paludinosus | reverse complement strand
GTCCTAGTGTTTGATTGTTTTACTCCACCCACTGACCTAGATTCATGTGTATAAAACCCGGAAGTGTCTGCTTGTTTACACATTGCTTTGTTTCTCGACCCTGTCTCTGTCACATCTCTTATTACCCTGTCTGCCGGCGATCAACCATTGTTCTTACCTCAAGCCTTTTAAATAAACACTGTTGCACTTGAACTCGCACGCCTCGCGCTTTCTTTGTAACACTTTTTATATTTATTTATTTTTATACTGGTCAAATATTTGTTATATTTGAGAACTTACGCACAACTCAAACTTCAAATAGTTTATATATATACATATATATATATATATATATATAAACACACACACACACACACATGCAAACAAATACACACTTATATTTTCATAATTATTTTTTTTGCATTATTGAAATACATTTTACATTATACATTAAAAAAGAAGACAGAGTAAACTTGTGACCAACAACTCAATAATTAAATGATCTTTTTTTTCCCCATCTGTGCATCACTTCAGTCTACAAACAAGTTCACTAAAATACAAATCTGCGCATACATAACGCCACAAAAACATTGTGCTACGATGCTGCATTTGTACAGATGAGAGCGTGTGACCCTGTGTTGATCAGCACATCAGTCCCTGCTCTTCCTTTTCAAACGATATGAAATATAGTTTATAGAAGTTGCATTGAAAAGACCAACCCACAAATACTCCAGAGTTGACAGTGATGATATAGTTGCCGCTGAAATCATTCCCTACCGCCATAAGAGTGTCAAAACTGCAATGCAGTCAGAGCTTTATTTAGTCTGAGAAACATTCAGTGTGACAGCCGCTAGAAAAGAACAATCCTCCCTCTATGCAGATGTTCGATGCTTCATCACCCGCGAGATACTTCTGACAATGTTGTCTACGGAAGAGCTGCTCTAAACAGCGTGATTACAATAATTATGGTTTAAAGAAACCATTTAATGCTTTAAATGAGTGAAAGAACAAGAATGATAGTGCAAAGAGAGAATAAGAGATCTTTATGGGCGTAACAAGATGCAAACATCACAGTAATCCTCTTTTAACAAGATGAGTGATCAAGTCTTTTGTCAGGTTGTCGAAGGCGAACAATCAATGGTGGTAATTTAGGCCCCCTGCGAGTGCCAGCGGCCCGAACAGCCCCCTCATTTATTACCGGCACAGAGCAGGAGACAGAACCCGTGCCTACAGGCCGAGACCGAGAGAGAGAGAGAGGAAAATGAGGAAAGAGTGTGCTAAGAGAGAACACATCTTAAGATGGGGAGTGCTAATGAGCAGAAAGAAACCAGAGGAGAACATGTTTCTGCCAATTCGCCTGTGTCAGATAAATGGCAGCACACTTATTTTGAGGGTTTATGTTTGAGCCTGTTCTTCTGTGGTGTTCGCTAAGACAGGCATCGCTATTACCAATTAATTACTTTTTGAAGTTTTACGTATATTCATTTAGTATTATTTTTTGCTGTCCAGCACATTTTTAGTATAGAAGGTCAATATAGGTATGACATTTTCTTTTTTTTTTTTCACACACATACTGTGTATTATTCTCTGACAAGCCACAATATACATTTTCTGTTTTTACATTAATCTTTAGTTTTCTTCAGTGTTGATTTTTAGCGAACTGCATGAAAACTAATTAGGATCAATTTGGCCCACAGTACAAAAGTCATAACTCAACACAACAGGAGGGTTAAGCAATTAGATTAATGTAGAATATTGTACTGTAAGCTCTGTTCTAAAATCTAGTGTGCTGCCTCACAGTCAGCTGCCTTCTAAGGGAGCATGCTAACTGATACACTTCTGATGAACCTCATAAGTGACAGATCTGGAACGTTCTACATAGTAGAACTCTGCGGGACACACAAATAGCACACCCCATGGGAGTGCCGACCCGCTATTGCCTTCATTACAATTTGACATTAGCATGTGTGATATGATAAGAATAAAAATGCTTAACATGCAAAAATGCTGTAGTATAATAATTATTTTTGATTACAGTGAGATACAGTATACTACAGTACACTGTTTAGTATTACTGTTTAAAAAAAGAATGATTTTGCTTAGTTGTCATAAGCATTTTTCTCATGTCGTCATCTATCTTTTGCAGCATGCAAGGAATAGCATGCCAACAATTTGGAACAGCCTACTGATGCAAAGAACCATAGGTTTTTTGACCTGAACCAGTACAGTACAGTATGTATCCACCCACAGCACCTTAGCAACCACTTAGCATGTCCTAGAAACCACCCAGAATACCCTAGCAACTACTTAACAATGCTCTAGAAACCACCCAGAACCCTCCAGCAGCCACTTAGCAATGCTTTTTCAACCAACTACAACACTGTAACATCAGTGCACTGAGAAACAAATTATACTTCACTTGCACTACCAACATCGCAGTTGTTTTCAACATTGATACTGTAATAATGACACATTTCAAATCAGCATATTAGAATGATTTCTGAAGGATCATGTGACACCGAAAGGGGAATAATGGCAGCTTTGTCATTTTAAATATAGCAAAATAGACATGTATTCTTTTGTTAATTCCTGCGATAGGTGAAATCCGGGAGGTTAAAGAATGGATTTAAGTCTGGCATCAAATGTAATCAGAAGAGTTTAACATTGTGCCAAACCAGGTGTGACGCACTGCAGCAAGAAGCAGTAAATCCGGTCTCTTCCATCTTAATCTTGAGTTTATATCCTAACCAGCAGTGACAAGCATTGTACGATAACAAGGCATCATCATCTCATTAGTGTTTATAATGTGTTTCTATCACACATACTTAAAGTAGCACTATAATGAATGTCTTTTAAAACATAATTCTTTGAATGTTTTTGCAAATTTAAAATTTACTTGAAATACATTTATTTTGTGCTACGTTTACTACAAATACATTTAGATATTTATATGCTTATAAAAATGCCCTGAAATTGTGTTTTTAGTATAATAAACTGATGCACACGCAGGTTGCCAGATTGATAACACCAAACAGAAAAGAGCCCACATGACAATGAATGGAATTAAATTAGCTGTTTCCTCCAACTGGTTACCCAGGGTAGCGGAATCCTATGGAGTAAATTGGCATTGGGTGGGTTTCACAAACCAAAACAAAGCAGACATTTTGGAAATGCACATTTTCAAAGGAGAATAACTGACTGTAGCATGGTTTTTCAGATAAACAAGTATGTTAACATAGCATGTTTCTTAAATATCTGCAAACATGTTATGAGATTTTTAAGCTTTAGTAGAGTCAAAAACTTTAAATAAACTTGACCTCGTAATTTATACTTAAAGCAATGAAAGAAAATGACAGACTTCTCCATTGCTTACATCTCAAAATCCAATGCCATAGAACCAAGTCCCTGCCCTATACCATTATGAATTTTGCTCATGCGTTGGATGTATGCCTCGCACTGGAGAAAAGGCATGTCTGTTAAATAGAAAACGTTCTTTGCTTTAAGGGAGGACAGAATATTTACTTGATACTGGAGACACAGTTTATCGACAAATAAGATCACTACAAGATGTCATCTAACAGTGTGCACGAAATAGCTGAGCACAGTAAATGAGACTCCTAAAGTAATGAAGGGTGAAAATAACCCAATATTATTTGGAGTCTGCAGCTCTGTCAGTTGTTTTGCCGCTTTGATGCATCATCTTCTTTTCTGGTCTCCTCAAAGCCGCCCTAAGCATTAGGATGAGGATCAATCAACTTCTATTGATCCCAAAAGTGACAGGAATTTCCTATTCATTTTCAAAAAAAGTGTTTGATCAGTGACCTCAGAAAACCTTTCACGCAGCTCTTTGGTAAAACATGCTTTCCTCACCCTCTCCGCACTCAAATTTCCCAGCTTGTTCATAATGCCTCATGATTCCTCTGTGTTTCTCTATCACTGGTCTGAGGCTCTGTGTAGGTCAGTAAAGAACTGTTGACGTTAGGGGAAAAGGTAGATTTACGGCCTGTGACACAAAAACTAAATTAAAACAGATGAATGTTTACAAAGTGAATGACTTTTTTGGCTTTACTTTTGTAAGAAGAGCACTGTAAAAAGAAAATTATATAAATTATTTAATTAACTAATATAATGTTAATATACCAACCTATTGAAGTACTGAAATCTGTTCTTTCTTGGGAACTCCCACTGCGTCCGGAGATGTTATGGGAATGCCATAGCGTCTCCGGACACAGTTTTTGTTCCCTTAAAGAACATGGTCATATTCACAACCTCCCGTTTTACACCTTTGAAATACACTGATAGCCAAATGTAGGTGGTGATGAGAAAGTCACACGATGAACCAAATCCCATCACAAGCAACTTTTAAAAAATAGCAAGTATCACTCATTCAAACACATTAAACTTGAATATGCCACAAAAAAAACAAAAATTTAACAAAATTAGATGTAACATACAACTATAACTGATAAGAAAAAATGAGGAACAGAGTTATTTCAAAGAAAAAAACTGTACATTTCCCTGTAAATTTTACATTAATTTTTACATTCTTCCAAAAACAGTATTTCACCATAAAACAGTCTGAAAAGTCTGTTGCAGTTTTTCACTATATATATTAGGAGAACTTGCCATTAACTATTTCACAGGTTTTTACTGTAGAATGTTCACTGTATTTTACTGTTAAATTCACCGTGATTTATTTTACATAATTTCTGCTCAAAAATGTTTTCAAACACGGATTCCTGAACACTCCCTCCATGACATTGGTTGGACAAACAGATAGTCCCACCTCCAAACATGCCATTGGTTTTAGGCATGGTGTGTGTATATATGTATATATATAACAGATAGTCTCATCCCCAAATTTACAATAACATTTTTAGAAACCACTGCCTTTAGATTTTTACTCATGAGAAATGTATAAAAGGTCTGTTTGTTAGTGAACATTAGCTTGATGAACAAAATATGTAGTAATGTGGAGGGAATCAGGGTGATATTAACTGCCAATTTAGCCTAAAAAAGTACATCATTACTGTAGTGCTCTGTATAGGACTTACCAAAAAAAAAAAAAAAATCTAAAGACGTCTGTATGTGAGAGAGAGAGAGAGTACAATGAAAATGAAATATAGATGGATGACAGAGTGAGAAAGAGAGAGTCTGAGAATTAAATAACAATATTTGACCGTCCTTCCATTACAGCAGTCTTACTCTCCAGCCACAGCTTCTGTAACCCAATAACAGTGTGGGCATTATGACAGCATTAGCACACACGCAGTTAAAGATCAGGTTTCTCCTCAACGCCATCAGAGATTCCCAGTCTCTGGGCCGTTATGAAAGCTCCTCCACCCCTCGGCCACACTCTTTTAGCTGTCTGTCCATAGCTGTCCGTTATCCCATTAAACAGCTATCTGCTCTTTGCGTCTGCCCCTTAAAGCCAACAGGATTTCCTCATAAAAGCCAGCCACCCCAGACGTGTTGGAGCGAGCACATAACACCCTGTGGAGAACTGATCCATACCCTGAGGGATGAAAATTAAGCCAGAGAGTTCCCCAGGGGAGGCTGGTCACCGTATAGAGCTCAAACGGTTAGTCACATCACATTACGTCCGTTATGAAACATCTGACAGATCCGCTTTCTTGGATTTTTTTAGTTTATGATGTGGGAATCCTAATGCAAGCTAAACCAAACTTTTAACTAAATTAAAAGTTGCAGCTGAGAAGCTAATAGACCCAATATTGCAGATTCCATAAAAAATGGCTATGATTTTAACAGTAAAAAACTGTGAAAATGCTACGGGAAAAAAACTGTTAAATGGTTAATGGTTAATTCCTGTAAAGTTTACAGAGAAAAAATGTAAACTGACATTTTCAGAATTCCCTGCCTTGCATTGAAAATCTTGTTAGAATTTTTTTCTTTGAAATAATTCTTCTTAATTTTTTCTTATCAGTTATGTTTATTGGACTTGTGTGTCACATGCAATGTTGTTAAAATTAATTATTATTGTATATTTCAGTTTAATGAGTCTCACCATGATGGTGTTTAGTGTTTGTGTGAATGACACTGAGCACCCACGTGGAAAGAATCTATATGAGGATATATGCACATATATGAAACCTATATGCAATATATAAGTGCATATATGATAATATATATGCGCATATATGAACCCTATATGCAGTATTTATGCACATATATGATAAAATATATGCGCATATATGAAACCTATATGCAGTATATATGCACATATATGATAACATATATGTGCATATATGAAACCTATATGCAGTATATAAGTGCATATATGAAACCTATATGCAGTATATAAGCGCATATATGAAACCTATATGCAGTATACATGCACATATATGATAATATATATGCTGCATACATGCATATATATGCCACATATAGGCAAAAGTGAGGTGCATATATGAGCATATACCGGCCATATTGGTCTCCTGTTTTGCTTCTTTTAATTTTAATAATTTAAAATGAAAAGAAAAAGTCGTAGCCTAATGGATAGGGAGTTGTATATATATATATATAGTTATAAACCAAAGGTTGGGGGTTCAAGTCCCAGGTTTGGCAGGGATTGTAGGTGATGGATATGAATAACCAGCTCCCTCTCCACCTTCAAAACCATGACTGAGGTGAGACCCTTGAGCGCTTGAATGGGTTAAAAATAATTTGTATATATTTTAATAATTTTATGAATATATAGGTAAACATATATGTGCATATATGTACATATAATATAGGAAAACAGCCAATTTTATATATGTCACATATATGTATGCATATTTTAATAATACATAGGTAAACATATAGGTGAAAATATATGTGCATATATGTACATATAATATAGGAAAATGGCCAATTTTATATATGTCACATATATTAAAAACCTATATCAAAACATATATGTTTATATAGGTTTTTTCCGTGTGGGCACCTTCTATATATGTTCATATTTAAAAGCTACTTGTGGACGGAAAATGATGCTGTTAGGGTTAGCACTGGTATGAATAAAAACGCTTATCTCACACCTAAGAACTGTTTTTAGCAGTACTTATTTACTGATTTGTTTATGTATTTACTTATTTGGACATGTTTTGTCAACTGAATAATTGGCATGCTGTTAAACTAGAGTATGAAGCCAGTGACCGCTGTACTTGTTTCCCTCACAGCCTCGTTTTCATTCCTGTGAAACAATAAATAGGACACCACACACCTACACTGACTCTTCACCTAACCCTACCCCTTACAGGAAACTATGTACATTTTTAGATTTTCAAAAAACTTAATTCTGTGTGATTTACAAGCTTGTTTCCTAATGGGGACCTATCAAAAGTCCCCACAAGGTTAAAATTGACTGGTATTCCTATCTTTGTGAGGACAATTGGTCCCCATAAGGTGATAAATACCAGGTGCACACTTTCTCCTTCACTCACTTTACACTTACTGAATGTCAGAGATCTGACAGGTGATCAATAACACCTGTTCATTGAGAACAGGAAGTAAATGCCATTGTGTAAATGTATCCTTCATCTCTTGTCTCAGGGTTGGGTAGTGGTTAGAGAAGGCTGGAAATAAGGATTCCGCTTCAGCAGACAGACTGTCTCTATAGATTACTTAAGATTTTTACACATGGATGCTGAATAAATAAGCTTTTCATTCTTATATGGTTAGTTATGATAGGACAAAATTTGGCCAAGATACAACTATTTGAAAATCTGGAATCCAAGGGTTCGAAAGAATTTAAAATATTGAGAAATCACACATTTCATAATGCCGTATAATAGTTAATGAGAGGTTTCAAATAAACACACTGGCATTTGACAGCAGTTAGTTATTGACCTTGAAGATTATTGATGAGTATCGTGGCCACTAAGATAAACATATATCAAATTAATTAGGATTCTAACATCCCTGCCATAGTATGGAAAGATCTATTTTGATGCTTTTGCTCAAAATGTTGTCTTCATGGACCCATGAAATGCAATTCTATCAATTCATCTTCAGAAATATTTAAAATAGCCCATTTTTCAGGAAGCGTCCCCATATTTGGATATCGCGCAACAGGAATATATTCGCATAAACAAAAACCCTGCAGAGAAACATTTTCATGATGAAAGCCAAGTCATGGTTGAAGGCTGGTAAATGTGTTTTTTAGCACAAAAGCATTCGAAAGCCACCATGACTTTTCCGCTTTTTCACAAGGTCTATATGACACGATTCAAGCCTGCATGGCTTTCATGTACAATAGCGTCTTAATTCCTTTCACAAATATGTGGAGCGTGTTCCTGGCTGAGGTTAATTGCGTTACTTGTTGGGGGAAAATGTAATTTTTACACATGTGCCGTACGAGGATAGAGGTCAGCCAAGATGACAAGTTTCAAAGCCGGTTATAGCTCTGTACATTCAAGCACGCGTCAGATGTAAACTAAAGCGAGCGGCTTTCAAGAGCAGGTGGCATAAATGGATGTCCTTGATTTAATGTGGTGCCTAACAGTAGATGAGCTTTTAAAGTGGGACTTTTCTTTTGTCAGATGACCTGCGAAGACTTAAGGAGGTCACCGTTTCAGAGTGGCGTTAAGGAGGAGATTGTAAGGGATACATTGTAAACAGTACCTTCATGTTTAGACTATCAAAGGCTTTTGTTGTCTCTTTATATTTTTATTATAGCATCTGCATGTAGTAACATCAAAAGACGCTAGTTTTGATTCACTTTCTTTAGAAGTGACTGACTTATTTTCTAATTTGAATAGAAGACATATTCTTACTTTTAACAGCTCTCTGATGCTGCTAGTGAACTTGTAAGCCCATTAAGTTACCTTATAAATATCATTATCCTATGCCAACCGTGCACTTTCGTGGCAATTCAACCCTTTGTGACTTTGTTGATGTCAACCTTATTGTAGCAGTAAACAATTCAGCTGTACTCTAATCTCATCAGACATTAATCACAGGAGACTTTGCTCTGATGTGGTTAGATGAGATCTTCTGAAGTAGATGTTGAAGAAGAAAGAGCGAGTCATCAATATTGCTGATGTTAGAAGGAACTCCCACTCACATATTATGGATTGGAGTCATGAATGTAGGCTGTTCCAAAAAAAGTAGGCAGAATAATTATGCCTCCTTCTAAGATCTCTAATTTCAGCCAGATTCTAAAGCAGCATAGCATGGGTTCTTTGTGGTGAAGCCATACTTCATCCTGTCAGCATTTACATTAACCACTCTCATATTGCTCAAAACTCACTTTGGTTTCTGTGGAACTTAAATGGAGAGATGTTGCAGAATTCAAAATTGTGAATGTTTTTATTTTTGAAGAGTTCAGATCCTCCAAGTGCCGTTAGTCTTCTATGTTTAGTTATTGCACTTTAATGGGAATGAACAGAACCTATTCCCTGCCATTAATGTGAAATTATTAAACCTACACATAGGAGCCTAATAAAAGCTCATTTAGAAGAAATTTTCAAATGGCTTTAGAGGCTTTGTAACGCTGTAGGCGTTCCCTGTCTGTGTTTATCTGTTCCATGTGCTTTTCTGTTTTGTTTTCATGCCGTTCCCTGCCGTCATTAGTGTTTGATTATCCGCCAGCTGTCATTCCCAGGTGTCCTGTATCTTGTCTGTATATTTATATCACTCCCTGTCTTGAAGTCTTTGTCGATTGTTAACGTTGCTTGTATGTATGTGGTTCGTATCATCTTGCTTTTTTTCAGTTTACCTTTTGTTTATTAAATGTCATGTTGAAGAGAATCTCTGCCTCCGTGTTCCTGTGCCGCTGGATAGGGCTTGGGATTCGCTTCACCACAGCAACGTGTGTGACAGAACAATCGACCATACTAGGAGATGGCATTTGTCTCTCAGCTCGCTGAGCGGATTTGCCGGGGTCCGACCTTCGAGGATTACATCATCGGATTCCACGAGCTTGCAGAAAGGTCGGATCTCGGTGATACTGAGCACATGCTGCTCTTCCGGAATGGGGGTTGTTTTCTGCCGGACTCGGAGGTTCCTGCTATTACCGGCCTGCCTTGGAAATCTGCGCTCTTTCTCACATTAGTGACATTCCGGTCCGGGGCGGGATTTTGGCTGCATTCCGTGCCCACGTCACTCAGCACCAGCGCGACTGCGTTCATCTCCGTGGAGTCTAATCTGCCATTACGGTTGCCAGCGATGTCACAAATCCTTGTGGTTCGAAACCCGAGAATAACGGGTTTTAATCCCGAAACTCGGTGTGAGGGGCTGTGTTCAGTCCAGTCGGTCCCGGTTATGCAACCCGGAGAGCTGTTTTCACCAAACCCTGCGGTTTCTAACCTGCAAATAACGGGTCTCAGTCCTGTAACACAGCGAGAGGGGCCATGTCATGTCCTGTTGGTCCCGGTTTTGCAGCTAGGAGAGCCGTCACCGGTCCTTGCGGTACCAAAGCCGCTGTTAACGGGTCATAGCCCCGTATCATGCCCGTTTACTGTGGCCCGAACTGCCCAAACCCGTCAAGCTCAACGACCTGTGGCCCGATCCACCGGAGCCATGTGACGCTTTTGAATTGCCGTGGCCCCAGCCATCTGAACCCTTGGGGGACGTTTTTATCCAGGAGGTCCCTCCAGTGGCTGCACCAACTCCAGAGAAGTCGACTCCGGTCGTAGATTCTCTGGGGTTCCCGCTGGTGGCTGCACACCCTCCGGGTCAGTCCATTGGGGTAGCTCAGGTGAAATTACTCCACGCTGTGTCTACCGCTGGGGTCATGGAACCTTCACTTTGCCCTGAACCGGCCATGGAGGCCGTTGCACTGCCTGTCCGGCCAAGGAGGGCTCTATCACTGCCTGTTCAGCCCAGGAGAGCACTTTTGCTGACTGTTTGGCCCAGGAGGGCACTTTCACTGACTGTTTGGCCCAGGAGGGCTTTATTTTTGTCTGTTCGGCCCAGGAGGGCATTTTCACTACTTGTTTGGCCCATAAGGGCATTACCAGTGACTGTTCAGCCCAGGAGGGCACTTTCACTGCCTGTGCAGCTCAGGAGGGCATTATCAGTGCCTGTTCGGCCCAGGAGGGCTTTTTCACTGCCTATTCGGCCCAGGAGGGCACTTTCACTGACTGTGCAGCCCAGGAGGGCATTATCAGTACATGTTCAGCCCAGGAGGGCTCTATCACTGCCTGTTTGGCCCAGGAGGGCACTTTTGCTGACTGTTCGGCCCAGGAGGGCTTTATCTTTGTCTGTTCAGCCCAGGAGGGCATTTTCACTCCTTGTTCAGCCCAGGAGGGCACTATCAGTGACTGTTCGGCCCAGGACGGCACTGTCACTGCCTATTCGGTCCAGGAGGGCTTTATTTGTGTCTGATCAACCCAGGATGGTGGTTCGGTCATCTGCACCACCCTGGAGGCCGTGTTTGATTATCCGCCAGCTGCCATTCCCAGGTGTCTTGTATCTTGTCTTTGATTAGTCTGTAGATTTATATCACTTCCTGTCTTGAAGTCTTTGTCGATTGTTAACGTTGCTTGTATGTATGTGGTTCGTATCGTCTTGCTTTGTCTCACTTTACCTTTTGTTTATTAAATGTCCTGTTGAAGAGAATCTCTGCTTCC
>JAUMHQ010000093.1:1331354-1348400 GCA_032361165.1 Enteromius paludinosus | reverse complement strand
GTGGTTCGTATCGTCTTGCTTTGTCTCACTTTACCTTTTGTTTATTAAATGTCCTGTTGAAGAGAATCTCTGCTTCCGTGTTCCTTTGTCTGCTGGATAAGGCTAGCGATTTTATATTTTCATCTTCATTTATAAAAATAAATATAATGCTGTTAATATATTATCATATATAAAAACTACCATTTAAATGTTTGGAATTTTTACTTAAATTTTAATGCTTTTTAATGAAGAAAGAAAGAAACTCAGTAATATTGTGAAATATTATTACAATTTAAAATAACTTTCTATTTTAATAAATTAAAAAAATAAATGTATTCTTGTCATGCAAAGCAAACATTTTTCAGCATCTTTTCTCCAATCTGCAGTGTCACACAATCCTATAGAAATTATTCTAATATACTTATTTGCTGCTCAAGAAACATTATTATTATTATTATTATTATTATTATTATTATTATTATCAGTGCTGGTTATCAGTGCTGGTTTTGATTAATATTTTATTTTTATTTAATTTTTTTTGGGAAAGCCATTATACTTTTTCCAGGATTCTTTGATTTTTTTTTTTTTAAATAGAAATCTCTGCAACATAATATAAGTTTCAGTTACATTTGATTTACAATTTAATATGCCTTGCTGAATACCCAAATTTCTAAACAGTTTATTGCAGTTTCTGAATAAAAAACTGAATGAATTAAAAAAATAAAATACAATATTTTGCAACAAAAGCTGTCTAAAATATGAACAGTGCTTCCATCACATGGTAGGTGAAAACTTTACCAAAATACTAAGACACCATAAATTATTTCAATATCAACTTTTAATGTATGTATTGTCTGTTCTATTCTATTCTATTCTATTCTATTCTATTCTATTCTATTCTATTCTATTCTATTCTATTCTATGTTTAAGTCACTAAGTGAGTCAGGACCTCCAATGATGCCAAAGATGCTTACTTAGAAGGGAGCAGACTATATATGTATGGAGAGCACAGCTCAGCCACAGGTAAGCAGAGACTCTCTCTTGCCCTCTCGCTTGCTTTTTCAATCTTTTCTTGCCAAGCCCCCACTGATTAGTTGACAAAATATTTATAATTTGGATTAATGGCAGGTCTGACCTCTGCTGATATATGCACATACACGCACACAAGTGCACAGATCCATGGTCCTCATAACGTTGTTGCATTAATCTACTGTTAAAATACTTCAGCATTTGCATGAGAGACTTCAGCGAGTGAAGTAAAAGCCTTTTAGCTTATTCCTAAAGCATCAGCCGTGGGAAAGAGGGATTTGCAAATTGAACGGAAGGCTGATACACAGGCACTTTTCCTGTGATGGTGAAGTTTTAGTGTTTCATCTCTAGAATCTGAATAGCTGATGGGCCTCCTTTTAAACTAAAAATAAACTTTTCTGTGCATTAATTTTTGATTTGTTCTAATCAAATTTAGTGAAAAGAAAAGACATGGCTGAACATTAAAAGACCGTGCAGGTTATTTTTTTAATATACTATTGATACAAAATACAATAAAAACTGTACTATTTTTTCTAATATACTTAAAAGTATTAAATTTTGTAGCATCCATTATTCCTTATGTGTAAAATAATTTATTATGTATCAATATAATTGATGCAACCAAAAAAAAAAAATTAATAAACAAATATATATATATATATATTGTTTACATAATGTGTGTATAACATAATTTATAATAGAATATATTTATATTATTTCATTTTAGGATTATATTATTTATTATATAATATAGGATTAATATTATCATCATCATCATTATTTATTTATTATAATATGTGCTCAGCTATTATTAATGTTTCTTATTATTAGCACTGTTGAAAAGAGTTCCTCTTCAGGAAATCAAGCCGCGTCAACAAGACGCTATGGGGAACACTATGCTTTTAGTGTGACGGCTCTGAATCGTGTGTGTAATCAGACTAATGAAATGGTGAGACGTCATAGGCGGGTGACGTCATCGGCCAGGAAGTATAAGAACACAAGGAATGCGACCTCGAGAGAGAACTGACTGCCCGCATTGCGAGCTCATGTCGCTGTGTGTGCTCCGATCTCGGAAGGCTCTCTTTGAGGTACCTTCTCACGCCGAGCATATGCTTATGATCAAGACCACACTGCTGCTGGCGCTGTGTTCTCTGAGGAGAGTAGGTGACCTTCAAGCCCTCTCGGTGGCCCCTTCCCACCTCGAGTTTGCCCCTGGCATGGCTAAGGCATTCCTGTACCCGCAAGCAGGTTACAGCCCTAAGGTCCCTACGGTCACACCACGGCCGGTTGTACTTCAGGCTTTCAGTCCTTCTCTCTTCTAGGAGTCAGAGCGCACGAAACCCGAGGTGTCACAGCTTCCAAGGCCCTGCTGTCAGGAGTGTCCTTGGAAGAGATCTGTGCGGTTCTACGGACTGGACTTGCGAGCCACTCCTGGTGCTGCTGTGCTTTCTTGATTGACACACACTGGGCAGGGACTTGCAAGGCATCTTGGGCATCTTGTTCCCCATAGTGTCTCGTTGACGCGGCTCGAGTTACGTATGTAACCCTAGTTCCACGAATGAACAAGACGCCGCATCTCATCGCCACACTTCCAGCATCCCTACCAGCATTTGCTTCATGACAGAAGCTGAATGCCGGTCGCATTCCATGTGCTCTTATACTTCCTGGCCGATGACGTCACCCGCCTATGATGTCTCAAAATTTCATTGGTCTGATTACACACACGATTCAGAGCTGTCACGCTGAAGGCGTTCCCCATAGCATCTTGTTGACGCATCGAGATGTTTTTGCTGCTAAAAATGAAACAAAACATTTTTTTTCAGGATTCCTTGATGAATAGACCATTCAAAATAATATGTTTCTGTATGTATTGTGGTGTTAATGATTTGTTTGGAATAAAAAAAGAAAAAAAAAAAGATTACAGTTACAGTTCATAGACCATATAATATCACTTTCCATGTTTTTGGGTCAATCTGTGACCAGCCAGATGTTTACAGTGAACTGTATCCACTGCCACACAACAACAATGCAATGTTACACAAATTGGTGCCTGGGAAAAAAATCAATATATTGATCAATTTATCCACAGCTAACTCTAAAACATGATCTTCAGGAATTATATGGAGCTGTTTTTTATGTGGTTAACTTAAATAACAGGGTTTACAGTCTTTGTGAACAGTGAACATTTGTCATCATACAGTGTGTTTACTGTACTCTTACACGCTGCTACTGAATTTGATTACAAACACAAACATGTTTTATAGTCTGCTGCATCAAAAATCATATTTGGACACTTAAAAACACGTAAAATTTATGAACGTCTTTGTAATATATAACAAAATTGATTCAGACATTATTAAATGTGACTCAAAACCTTAAATACTTTGTGTGGCCACTGTTCACTTGACACTAACTTCCCGTTTAAAACACACAAAGGTGAAAATATCATAATGGAATGAACACACCAGAAAGAACAGACTGCATAGAATTATATTATCAGGTGAGGCATGGATTCTGGTTGACACAGATGAGACATTTGATGTATATTTGTATTAGAAATCAATTGTTAGAGGTGTAAGGATGTAAGGATAATGAGTTTAACTGTATGTTTCAAACGGAATAACCTTTGAGCGTGTTTTTCCAGGAGTTTGAGTGGAGAGAAAAAAGCATTTTACACCTCTAGTGGTGATATTGTCAAAAATAGCTTTTCATAGATGACACCTAAAGTAAGAATTTTACTGACAACAATCTGGTTGAATGTCTCAAAAATAAGAAGAGCTCATGTTTCAGTCCTGGGTGAAATGGTATCTGCTGCAGGCTGATCTAAAGACTGCACATGTACAAACTTTTCATATTTGACACCTGTGTTGCCACCCCGATTCCACTGCTACCAAAATAAAACATACTCTTCACAAATGTTACACAGACAGCACACTCCTCTGGCGCGTAATGAATAATGGCCTATTTCTTAAAACATACTTGAGCTTTAAGTCAGCAGATTTTAAGCGTTTAAAGCTGAAGTGTGACATTTTCTAGTGTTAAAACACTTTCTCCTTTGCCAGCTGAATATGCAGAGACAACTTTAGTATACTATTCATATACATTCCCCAGAAAATTGTTAACGTTAGCTGTGTTTCCGGCTTTTGCATTTCATAATAATCAGAGCTACATTTGAGATGCTGTGCAATGATATTAGTCTGATGATATCTGCTTTTCTGAGAAAGTTATTCAGTCACATTTCATGTTGAGGAGTATGTTCACCTTTGTCCTTTAATAAAAATTATTACCTACTGATAAAATCACATCTTAGAAAGGATACTAATCGTAGAACTACCAGGTTCATTACAGCATGGTGGAAATATATCATGTATTTAATATAAATATACACGTACAGCATATATTGTATATAATGTATTTTATATATAAATTTGTAAACACACACACACAGATATATATACATACACTGGGTATGGAAAGTATCCAGACCACCCTTAAATTTTTTAACTCTTTGTTATATTGCAGCCATTTGCTAAAATTATTTATTATATATCATTCTTTCAGGTTTATCAAAATAAAACTGATGTGACCCCAAAATATAAGAATATAGACCCCACTATTAGTATGTACAGTAAATAGTATAGGCTTCTGCTGAACTTTATTTCAGTATTAAGCAGTATATAATATATTGCATCTACTGTAAAGAGTTTCTGTTGCTTCATCTGTGTATTTGACAAACATTGCATCTAATCCACTTCAGCTGTGATAAAGTATGCAAACACAGCACAAGCGTCACTACCAGAAGCAGAAACTGTAAAATGGTGCAGATGTAAGCGAAAGTGAGTGTATACATTTTTGATAAATGCATTTATTTTCAAACCGACCGTTCAGAAAGAAAAATGAAAGGTTAAACAACATCAAACATTTTCCTTCCACACAAGCTGCAGTCTTCATCGCGGCAGCATTGGTTCATTAAACTGCACAATGTTCAGAGCAACCTGTAATCATAAAATACAGTCCCAAAGTTTTGCAGAGTTTCAGTATTGTCAGATTTATACACTTCAGCCGAATGCGTTTCAGCTGGAGGAGGGGAGTATGAATGTGTATTTTCTGCATGCATGAAGATAGATCTATAGTGATCGTGGGTATAAAGAGGACATATTCCAACCTGTTAAGCCGATAAACTGCTCATATTTCTGGTGTGGATTTGGCGCCTCAGCAGAAACCGCTCCTAAAGGATGTGGATGTTGACACAGAGAGCTTTTTCTGCAGAACCTGAGCCCTGTCTCTCTCTCAGGCAGCTGCAGAGGAAAGTGACAATGGATCGATGCATGTGATTAATTAACTTCTAATGAGTTCATCTGAGCGGCAGGGCCTGGGAAAGTTGGACATGTCCTCGGCTTCAAGTTTGACCTACCCTACTTACGCACCTCAGCATCCATCAGCTCTGTCCCCGTCTCCCGGTCTGTCTCTGTCTGTCTGTCTCCCTCTCGAGCTTTGCAAGATAATCAATACTCAAAAGCAAACCAGCAGGTCATCGCTTCTTATTTGGTGCACACATGGATTTCCCCCCTTTTGTCTCTGTAGCTTATTGTTGCAGTAAATACAGATTAGATAATATGAAATCAAAAATGTTCTGTTTACTTTTCCTTCAATTGCATTTTAACTGTCCGTCCGTTTGTCTATTTAATTTATTTATGTGTTACTGTATTTTTAACCACATAAATGGAGTCCTGGTGAGCATAAGTTTCACTGTGTATGCAGTATGCTGGAGGCCCTACGAGTCACTGGTTGCCTTCAGGGTGGATCAAGAGCCTCAAGAGGCCATGGCGGATCTGGAGCTTTGGGAAGCCATGGCGGATCAGGAGTTGGCTGTGGTCGTGGAGACTCAGGGTCGGCATTCGGCGGTGGTGACTCGAGGCCAGCCTTCGGCTGCTGCGGGACCCTATTGTGCCTTTGTTGTCAGCGTCTGCATACACCGTGATTTTTTTCTTGGGAAACCTTCCCTCCTTCCGGGGCTGTGGTTCTTGCAGCGAGCACACAGACTGTGGCACCCTCAGCGTGCACTCGGGCTGTGGCACTTGTAGCGTGGTCTCTGGAGGGCGCTCTTGCAGCGCAGACTCTGGGACGGGAACAGAGATTGGTTTTCCTTGCCACATCTCGAGGACATCCTCAGGAGTCAACAAATTGGAGTCTCTAGGGGCTGAAACCGGCACTACTGGTCGTAATCTAGGTGCAGGAACTGGCACTACTGGCTGTAATCTAGGTGCAGGAACTGGCACTACTGGCCGTAATCTATGGGCTGGAACGGGCACTACAGACTGTAATCGAGGGGCTGGAACTGGCTCTACTGGCTGTGATTCATGAACTGGATCTTTGATTGGCTCTGCTGGCTGTGATTCGTGAACTGGATCTTTGATCGGCTCTGCTGGCTGTGATTCGTGAACTGGATCTGGGATTGGTGGAACAGGATCCACAAGGATCAGCTGTGGTACATCGGCCCATAAATCTTGCTCCGATACTTTACCTTGTGGGCTAGGAAGTGCAGAGATCTGGGACTGCTCTGGTGAAGTAGGCACTTTTTGCCCCTCATAATGTGCAGGTCTCGGGAGCGGTTTCTGTCGACAAACGAGCTCTGAGCCGGGCAGTGGAGGATGGCCTCCTGGCCGTTGCTCATGCGGGCCAGGCAGAGGAGTGAGCCCGTTGAGGAGCCAGTGGAGGATTTCTCTGGGCAGATCATCATGCTCATTTTGTTTCTATTTTGAAGTTGTTCGTTCTGTCACGGTGTATGCAGACCCTGACAACAAAGGCAGTTCAAACATAAACTTTACACACTTTAGGAGAGTTACAAAGATGCAGTCTACACACACAGAAAGTAACCTTGACGAACGACACACAGGACAGAATACACTGGGCTTATAAACACTAGGGCAGATGCAGGACAGGTGTGGGACACAGGTGGTTAACTAATCAACTTAAACAAGAACAGGAACATGACCAAATTAGGAAACACAGGAAATCATGAAACGAAACCAAAACTAAACTAAAGACACAAACACAGACATGGGCGTGACAATAAGAGCCTTTTAAAAAACATTACTTCTCCCTTGAAAAAGTTAAGTGATCAATTAAATGAATTAAAGTAAAAGTTGCTGTCAAATGATTTATCGGGATTAATTGCCATTAATTGGATCCACAATAAACGTTTTTGTTTAAATTATATATGTATGTGTGCTGTGTATATTTATTATGTACATGTAAAAACACGCCCTTACATTTTATATATATATATATATATATACACACAGACACACACGTATATATTCTCTTCTTATTCTTATATTTTATATTATATTTATTATATAAACAACATGTTTCTTAAATATATACAAACATGTGTTTGCATTTATTTATACATATTAAATATACACAGTATACACACATATATTATCTAAACAGCGCTCATTAAGAACAGTATGAGAACAGTAATATAATTACACTTCAAGATTTAATTAGTAGCTTGTACTTCATTACTTTTAAGGTATCCTATTCAACACTGCTGAAACATAAAGAAAATTTTCAACAGCGGCTGTTTGGCTAAATAGATTTTTCTAACAAAAAAAAAACGAATAAAAATTCCAAAAATACATAAAAATATAAGCTAAGTTGTGAAAGTGAGTGTCAATAGATACATAAAAATTCCCAGATTTATGCCATATATTTTCATAAACGAGATTATGCAAAATCAGAACCCAGGCAGCTATTTCTGCTCAAATGCTCCATGCGTAAGTACCCAGAGTGGTTTTAATTTGTCCTGAGGTGAAATTAATAAATGGCGTACCATCCATCATTGACTCGGCCTTTATTGATCCAGTGTGGTCTCTCTTTTAAACTAAATTATATCTGGAAAAAAAGTCCTTCGAAGTAACCAACACACTCTGGGCAGAATTAATGAGGACGTCTCATGAAGCACGACAAGAAACAAAAATCAAGAGGTTTATCATTTTCAATGTGTGCTGAGGTTTAAATTATGTCTTCTGTATGATCATTTTCACTCCTGAATAGAGATGAGAGTCAACCCTTACAGTAATGCCAGAGAAAACATTATGAATTCAAGTAAATTGAACCACTTTTTGACACCGATTCATCTGAATTAACTGAACCGTGTATTGAAACAGCACCATTGTTACTTTAAAGGAGTAGAAATACCTGTTAGATGCTAAAAAGGCAACTGAAACCTCTGCATGAACAGGCCTTGTTTTAATTTTTTTTTTGTTTTCCTGTCCTCTGTGACTCATCATAGCAGAACGCCTGCGAGCCACATCAGTAGTCACATTAGCATTGATTATATTCAGAGCCGTGAAACCGGGCGACACGCAGAGCTAGCTCTAAAACACGACATGGTAAAACGTTCTGAACTCTCTTGAGATTCGGAAGAAAAGAAAGAACAGAAACAATCGCATTTCAATTACGGCAACTCTCAATCTGTGACACACTCTCCGTGTGACATCAAACCTGGAGCACGAACGCCAGCATTAGCACTAACTGAAAGCGGCAAAGAAGACGTAAACATGTTTGTTCAGAGTGGCCATATGACTCACGGATCTGTACGCGGTTCTGCCAGCGGTTCCATTAACACTGACCCATAAAATAGCTAGACCATGAACTCTGCAGTTTCTGATGGGCGCGGGAAGTGTATTCTTACACACATTTAAAGATTAATGACAGAACGCTGCATTCATACGCCTAAAAACAGTTGAAAAGGAGGGAAATTTGAGGCTAATGATGAACCGAGGCTGTGAGATTGCCACAGTGTTTGAGGATTAAACAGTGAAAAGTAGCATCAACATTAGTAAGTAGGCCTACACACATCAATAACCTCTTCACCCTCCATCGCAAACCTTAATTCTCTCCATAATGGCTACTTTTAAAAGTCTATTTTAAGTCTGTGCTAACAAATTCATCTACATTAAATCTGTTTATTACTTTTTATATTCTGCTAGAAAGGTTGCATGAGTAGGTTGCTATCTCAAATAACTAAATCAATAAGCCCAATAAATACAAAAGCAGTACATGCCAGCAAACCCATCTTTCTGTTTCTCCATGGCTTTGTTTATGCAACCAGTTGTTAGGCTAATGATTTTGTTAAGAGGAAGATATGATTTTGTGTCTGAACAGGCCCAAAGCCGGAGTTTCTTTTGCAATGATATTAGTCAAAATCAATAAGGCTGATCTTTTGTATAATTGATGGTTCAAGTACTTTTTAGTACATTCACTTTACTTGAAATCCTCTCTTTTTTCAGCCTTCTCAGTACATACTGATAATTTAGTATTTATTTTATTAAATTATTTAAAATGTTAATCCAACAGGCTGTTGGATTGTTTTCAACTGAAAAAATAGGCTACAGTTTCAAAGTTTGGGGTCGGTAAACATTTTGTATTGGAAATCTCTTATGAAGTGTCCTATGCTGACAAAAGCTGCATTTACTTGTTTAAAAATGCAGAAGAAAAACAACAAAACAAAACATTAATACCAATAAATATTATTATTTGAAATAATTATCTTCTTTTATATATATATATATATATATATATATATATACAGTGCCCACCACTAATATTGGCACCCTTGGTAAATCTGAGCAAAGGTGGCTGTGAAAATAAATCTGCGTTGTTTATTCACACATTTCTAACCTATCATTGAAAAATATCTTTGAAGTATATTCACACTCATTTTCACAATTTTGAGCACTCCAGGGTGATCATGAACATGAAAATATTCAGCCCAGGCTTTCCGTTTCACAGAAATATATATAGGAACGAAAACTAAACCCAAAAATCCCTTACACAATGAGACAAACAATATATTGCTTATATTCTGTAAAAAATAATAGAGCTTCACAAATTAGTGAAGTGGCTTTAAGAAAAGTGCTAGAGCAGTGAAAATGTCCATTTCCACCATCAGGGAAATTAAGAATTTCCAATTCAACATACAATGTTAGGAAATTGCCTGGAAAAGGACGTGTGTCTCTATCATCCTAATACATGGCGAGGAGTAGAGTTTGAGTGGCTAAAGACTCTTCAAGGATCGCAGCTGGAGAATTGCAGAAAATAGTTGAGTCTTAGGGTCAGAAAACCCTTAAGAAAAAATAGTCAAACAGCCCCTTAATCAGCACATGTTGTTTGGGAGGGTTTAAAAAAAATTCTCCTCACTCATCCAAAAACAATCTACACAGCATGTTCAGTTGTCAGACAGGACTGGAGCTACAAATATGATGGCTTCTATGATCAGATGAAACAAAAAAAGTGTTTTTTAAGCAGCAATCACTCAAGATGTGTTTGGTGAACACAGGGATAAAAAGTACTCCATGTGTACAATGAAGTATTTTGATGTTGTGGGTCTAAATTTCTGCTGGAGGTCCTGGACATCTTGTTTAGACACATGGCATCATGGATTCTATCAAATACCAACAAATATAAATCAATAATTCACTGACTTTGTTAGAAATCTTAATGGGCCATTGTTGTGTCTTCCACTGGGACAATAATCCAAAACAAACATAAAAAAACCCACAAGAATTAATCACTGAGCACAAAATAAAGCTTTTGCCATGTCTGTCCCAGTTCTCTGACCTGAACCTAAGTGAGGTGAACTACAGAGGAGAATCAATATGGAGCTGGTAATCTGAAGGGTCTGGAGTGATTCTGGATGAAGGAGTGGTCTCTTTTCTCTCGTCAGGTGTTCTTCAAACTCTTCAGGCATTACAGGAGAAAACTCAGAGCTGTTATCCTGGGAAAAGGACGTAGCAATAATTGGGTGCCAATAATTGTGGCCAACATATATTGGTGAAAAACATTTATTTCTCCCCATTTTCAATTGTTTTACTTCAATGGTAGGTTAGAATTTTGTAAATTCTTTGAATGAAAGATCAGAAGGACAAGCAAAGCAGATTTATTTTCACAGCCACCTTTGCTCAGATTTACCATGGGTGCCAATACTAGTGAAGGGCACTGTATTAAAATGTAATGTATTTCTCTGATGCAAAGCTGAACTTTCAGCAGTATTACTCCAGTCTCCATGAAACATTTCGAAAAAACAATTATGCTTCTTAATATTTTTATGGAAACTCTGATACTGTACATTTATTTTTCAGGATTCTTAATAAAAAGTTAAACAGAACAGCGTTCATTAGAAATTGGGGGGTGGGGGGGGTCAATAAAGTCAATACATTTAGAAATGTCTTTACTAGCATTTTTGATTAATTTAATGTGTCCTTGCTGAATAAAAAAAAAGTGGAATGTATTAGAATATTGGCAATACATGACAAACCAAAATAGTCTAGTATACTGTAGTATACAGAAATAAACAGCATGCAGTGCAGCTTCTGAATATCGTTTTTAAAGTATACAACAGCTAAAAACAAAAACAAAGAAAGAAATCTTCCTCTCTAGCAGAACTGGCGAGACTTAATCTAGTTCTCCATGTCAGATAAATAGCATTCGGACATCAGAGAGCCATAATTTACTGATCAACAACACTTCAATTCATTTGGCTTCGCTGGAGCTAAATTGTGCTGTCAATGTAGTAAATAGTACATCCAAGTGGTTGGATAGAAATGTCAGGGACATTTAGATGAGAGCTGAGAATTAGGTAGAGAGCACAGCAGTGTCTCATGTCATGTTGTGAATTATTTGGTCAATTCATTAGAGCTATTCTGGCTACATCACATTTGTAAGAATAGCGCTCGGTAAGGGCGGGTATGTGTATGTGTGTGTAGCTTTAGAGAACTGTCTCTGCCTCTTGGTTTGAAGTCTGTCAGATGCACAGCATAAAAATAACACTTCTGAAAATTGGAAGGAGCCCTAAAAGGTGTTAAAAAAAACAACATCACAATATACAGTGAAGCCAAATTTGTCTTTAAACCTTCAGCATTTGTTAGAATAAAACTTGATTCATCAGATTGCAGAGGTGAATAAATGCATTTCAATGCTTTTCATTTAATAAAATGTCAGATTTTGGCATTTTCAATGTTGTTTTAAACAAACAATGCTTATGGTTTTCTCTCTGCAACAGTTGGAATCAGACTGTGTCTTTTATATCTACACTAAAGCACAAATTATAAATGTTTAAGGGGCTCCAGAGCAGGCCAGTTTTGATTAATAGAGCCAGTTGAGGTGACTGTGGGGTTCTAACGTAACAATCAGAAAGTCAAGGCCAGATTGAGCAGATGGTAATGAATCATGAGCTTGCATGAGCTAAAATGCAAAAGGATGGTCATGAAGATAGAGAACATACTGTAGGGCTAGAATTTATTTCCCAGAATCACACTTTTGACACTTCGGTTTGAAGAAAATAAGACTAATGGTCCGTAACAATGTGTTTGACCACACTCTAACATATTATGTGTTGTTCAGGTCATTGAAAGGACATGCTGAGTGGATTATTTTCGCTTGTCAATGGTGTGGCTGGGCGAAACATTTCAACCATAATCCGGCAGTTGTATGAGTGTATACAGCCAGCAAAGCAATGGATGCACCAATGATTTCCCTCAGCGGCCCCCATTCTGAGTGGAAGAGCATCAGTCAGCACTCAGAACTGCACCCAGCAGATCACAAGGCACTCTTACCGTGCTGAAAGCTGACGCTCTTTGTCTATTATATATGTGTTGCCATTGGAATACTTTACTTGAGCAATGAAGCCAAAAAAAAGGCCTGATATACAAATGCATCAAACTAAGTGCCTGTCTGCAATTCATATTTATATATTCTTTCAATAAATGTGTCCTTTAAGTAAACCAAAAATATTACGCTCGGGAGGGAGCGGAGGCAATCGCTGGCACAAACCATTAATTTTCCGTGAATGTGGCCTGCAACACGCTCAGAGGAGTGGGGTGACCTTTTCCACGTTCAAGGTAAGTAGAGACAAGAGATACAGACAAATGAGACACTAGAGAGAATGGAAGTGAGAGAGAGAGAGAGAGAGAGAGAGAGAGAGAGAGAGACATATGAAATAATGTACTACAAACTTTCAGCTTTCAACTTTTGATAACACACTGCACTTTATCATGGGTTGACATCTATTAACCTTGGGTTAATCAATGTCTCACACTTAAAACAAACAAAAAAAGTCTTGCCCATTCAAACAGCTCAAACAGATTGAAAAAAAAAAAAATATTGAGCCTGAACAAAAGTCTATATTTGTACCACCGGTCAGGGTCAAATATATGGCACATTTTTTAGAGTACACATACCTTCTTCATTGTTCATAACTGTCACGCCGTAGGCATGCTCTGTGTATGTTTTCTGTCCATGTGCTCAATGTTTACATTCTGTCTCCTCGTGTTCTCCCTCGTTTGTAGCTCCGCCCCGTCATCATTGTTTATTCTGCCCCAGCTGTGTTTATCCAGGTGTCTTGTCTTTAGTCTTTGATTATTCTGTTTATAAATCCAAGCCCCATGTCCCGTCTCTTTGTGAGTCGTTAATGTGATGTTAATGTGGCTGTGTTCGTGTTGTGCTTGTTTAGCTCTTTCATATCTTTAAATAAATGTTCCGTTTGAAAAAGTCCTGTTATCTGCGTTCCTGTCTGCGTTGAAGAGTGATCGTTGCGGCGGCTTGTTCATGACAATAACGCAACCCAGGCTAATTGGAAATACGTGCCTCTGCATACATTTTTGCAACCCCATAATTATGTATCTTACTGCACATTTCGCTGAAGTTTCAAAGTGAGATGTCCAGAAAGTGGCACTATAATCCACATGTAAAATGTGACCGTGGCATGTTTTTATTGGTATAGGTATGTATTGCTGTGTTTTTTTTTATTATTTTTTTTTATGCAGCTTTAGGTACTGCCATTCAAAATTCAGATATCCAGTAAGTGTTGCTAAAGATGAATGCTCTATCATATTGGAAATATCCCTGCACAAAACCCAAACCTAAACATAGTTTAGTTTCACAGGGTTCAAACCAAAGCTTTTCATCGCCTAGTGAAACGCCATATCACGTGAGCTACCTAGTAAACCTACTGAATTAGAAAACTTTCCAAATCGTGCAGGATGTTAAAATTGGCATAACATAACCTTCAGCAAGTAACTGTGTGAAAATTAGCTATTGTTAATCAAAAATGTTCCTGTAAACCATACGTTTATGTGAAAAGGAATAAAAGTTGACTGAGTTTTACTGCCTCCAGTGTTCATTTTAACTGGAAACTGCAGTGATTTGTATGTGTAGGTACGTTTTTTTTTTGTTTTTTTTGGTTTAGCAGAAATGTACAGTAGAGGTACGTATTTCCAATGAGCCTAGGTCACGAGTGGCTTCTTTTAAATGGAACAAACGTCATACAGTAAGTGAGTGTTGGTGTTTGACAGCAAAACTTGCATCAGGTTGCCATAATCAAAAAAAAAATATACATGAATAATTATGATACAGTAGGCCAAGTAACACAATACATCAGTACTTGTTTAACTATGCACACTTTGGGACTAATGGAATGTTCTAATGGAATATTTGTCATGACCATTTGTTACCATCTCACGTGACTAAACAGATATTGGCTTCTTTATTAAGCTCGCTTTGTTTGATAGCTACTCCTGACGGAAATGAATAGGCTGTATTATGATACTATGGCTGAAACCAATTTTTTTTTTATTTTGTAAACAGTGATGGAATATATAATATAGAGGTGTCATAATACAGCAAGTGCAACGTAAAGTACTGTTAATAAATGTAAACAAATTTTGCGTCTGAGGATGGAAATCATCACTAGGTCCAGTGTTGTTTAGTTGTCCCTAAAACACCAAGCCCCGGCCCACGACTGACAAAAATAACAGTGTTCGCGCGAGCAGGTGAGAGACGATCGAGCACAGGAATGATCACATGCGAGTGCTTGAATTGCGCGTGGATTACACATCAAGCGTGCACGAGGGTTTGAAATGAGCTCGCGGGCCAAGTTTCTTCACATGTACATCAGTTTTCCTCTCGCCAGCATCAGTGGTGCGCTCGCTTATTCATGGCATAGATTTGCTGCCATAGATTAAGTGTGTTTTTTCGCGAGCTGGTTGCTGCTGTTGCGGCGGGGCAGAGGATCACTATGCCGGCTCAGCATGGTGATGTCTATCGGCCCAACCCTAATTCTTCTTCTGAGCTTTTGCTACGAATTAGGCTTACATGATTTTTTTTTTTTCAATTTTTTTAAATGTAAACAAACTCATGCCACGCATCATGTAAATATGTTATAAAAAAATGTCACATAGCTGTGTCACATAATTGTTTATGGCTGGTGTATAATAACTTACAGATTGTGTTTCTTTGTCCTCATTCACTGCTTTATGTATCTGAATAAGCTGTTTTTGAATGACTGTTCTTTTTCGGCATTTCTAAAGCAGAAGTCATTTTTATTATGCAAAAATATTTGCCAACAGTATTTCTCTTTTTAACACCTTTATGCATTAATTTATATGAAGATATTCTAAATACACTAAAAAATCACTAGTATACAGCCGCATTTATGGATTCTGAATTAATTTTTTTTTCATAAGTATAGTGTAATTTTCCAGGGTCATGTGTGAACAAAGTTTCTTTTACCAAAAACAAATAATTGCACCTCAGTGTCAAATTTCCCATGAAGCACCACATTGTGCTTACAGTAGATGTTCATTGGTTTTTCGATGAATTTATGTACTGAGTTCTTCTGCGGCTTATTCTGCTGTGCCGCAGTGCACATTTAAAAAAAAACTCTGCCTACATACTGTCATGTGAGAAGTGCATTTCATGTATGTTTGGTTAACTATATCAAATGACTTCTGAAAGGCACTGCAATTACAGCATTGACTACATTCAGAGGCTGCCTTAATTGGGTCTGGGTGTATTGACCGTCGTCCCCTTGCTCTCCCCTCTACCGCGGTCGATGCCGTAGCTCGCTGTCAAAGACCAGGTTGCCTCTCTAAATCCACACCTCAGCCCCATGGGTCATGCACACGGCTGCTTTTCATCTGAGAGTCATAAGATAAAGACTCGGGAACACGGGTACAAAGACACACTTACACTATCATGTGTGTTATGCACTCTCCACTGGCTTTCCTGGAATCTTATGTCTGTCCTTATCAACTGACACTAGATGTGTTTGCAACCATCTGATGAGTTTTCAAGCAACATCAAGCTCTAGCAATTTAGCAAAAACTCCTTGTTTTCTCAAAGGGTATTTTTCTTTGAGAGTAAAATACCCTTTAAGCAAGTAACACATTAAATTAAATTAGAAATTTTGTAGAAATGTATCCTTAAAACATTTTAATATGTTTAGTGTATAGTGGCTGTAAAGTGAAATATTCCTGTACTTTTTTTTTTATTTATAATGCTTTTCAACATTTTGATAAATAAATGAAAAAAATAATTGCGGTAGGTGTGGTATCACTGATTTAAATATGTAATATGGAAGTGGAAACACTGAAATAGGCTGAAATGTTTATTTTTTATTACATTTTTATGTGGTTGTTAATTGATGGTTGTTAAATATTTTCTGTAATTTATCACATTTATTCAAAATACTTTTGGATCATTTTGACAGATAAAGAATAAGTTATCTGGTCCATTGTTTGTCACTACTTTAGAAAATGTCCCAAAGTGAGAAATGCTAATAAAAATTACAAATAAGGAAAATGGCAAAAATAATGTTTGAAAGAGAAAATAGACACAGAGGGAAATGTAGGTGACCATTTTGGGAGAGCAATGAGAGATTCCTTTGCTAGTTAAGTGGAATAATCCATGAGATATTCATTAAATCAGGTGCACAAACTATAAGACAACAACATCTATTGCTGATGTGTCTTACATTGGAGCAAGATACCTAGAGCACAGAGTTTGGCAATGGATGTTTTAGCATCAAGAACACCTTAGAAACCAACATGCTAATATCCACTATGAATGTCTAGTTTACTATCGTAACCCATGTTCCCTGAAGGAGGGAATGGAGACGTTACATAGGGGAACTCGCCAGAGAGACCAATTGCCTTTGTGCTTTTACTAAAGGCCAATGAATATTGGCGTGCA
>JAUMHQ010000093.1:1310874-1320999 GCA_032361165.1 Enteromius paludinosus | reverse complement strand
AATGACTACCAGACTGCCACGGTTAAAGTTAAAAATCTTTGTTTGTGTTCTGCTGAGGAAACAAAGTCACCTACATCCTGGATGCCCTGGGGGTAAGCTAATAAACATCAAATTTTCATTTTTGGGTGAACTATCCCTTTAATGTTCAAGTTCAATCCTGAAAGTGTTTTTCCAGTGTAATCAATGTAAATCTTATCCTTTCTAAACCAATGATAGTAAACCCAAATGCAAGAGTAGCTGTTCTAGCATATAAGGTTCTGGTAGCTAAAGTTTTGTGCATGTTTTTCCAAAAAGAAACAGGACCTTTGATGTCATGATCAGTGTTCGGTTCATGGTAAACTCTGTCTATTACCAGTTTCAGAAAGCATTTTTTTTGTTGTATTAGTATTACAAAACACATTGTGTTTTACTAGATTGCTCACCTTAGCGCACAATTTGGTGCAAGTAGCTCATATTCCACCTGATGAGATGAGCCACGGCCAATAGTCACAGATTGATCATAGTCCACTTTAATGGAGTCTCGAACATAGTAGGACTTGGGAATCTCTGATCCGAATGTAATCTGGAAAAAACAACAGAAACCTTCTTTTAACGTGCTTGGCTGAGAAAAGTTCAGAAGTAAAAATGGAAACAAAAAGCAAATAAGGATGAAACTTACAGAAGCATCGTGAGCGCAAAAGAAAAAAGCCTGACATTTTAACGTTAGTAAAGCATTTTATGGAAAATAGGAAAACAGAAGGAAAAAAAGACAGGAAAGGAGCCCAAATTAAAGTGGCTTTCAATTTATGAACACAACCTGAAGTACCTTTGAAGATTGATTATCATACATATACGCCAAGTATTCTACTCTTAACCTCGAAGAGAAAAACATTGGAAGATTAGAGCCTTCGGATGTGTTCATGTTTATTCATTTTTCAAAAGCTCAAAATCCAGTCAAATACAGAAATGAGAGTTTAAATCATTACTAAATGCAATAAGAAAACAAACAACTTGACAACATTAACATCAGACACTTTATAAAGAGTTAAGGTCACGTTGTCTGGAGTCACAGACTCAAATATAAAGATGTTTGAGAAATGGTGCTTCACTCAGAATGATGCACTTTCATGCACATTATTATTTTCATACGCAGGAGCAAATGTAGACACGCAATATCCCAATTCACATAATATGCATTCTATGGTAGCCAAGATAAGCGCATAATAATGTGTTGTTTAAAAAAACTTTTTTTTTTTTTTATCAACTGTAAAAGTTAAGTTAAAATCCTTTCTATTAATAAAAATCTATTAACCAAAGAATGCTAAAATGTAAGAGTTTACACCAAAATATTAAGCTGCCCAAATGTTATAATAAGAAGAAATGTTTCTTAAACATCAAATTTCTAAATGATACTGAAGACTGGAGTAACTGCTGCTAAAAATTATATTTAGATGCTAATACGTGCATACAGTAGATTCTCTTTCAATACTCAAAAGCACACATTTTTTTGTGATGTACAGTAAAGAGCATGTGAATTGGGATTTTGATGCAGTTGTATTACTCACTCCATGGAACATCCTTGTGTAAAGACATTCCAATAGAAGCCTGTTGTTTTGTGATTTGTGTAAGTCTTGACATGTCATTCAAACATGTAATGACTCCATCTGTGCTTATTAGTACAAACAGATCTTTCTGGTGGACTTGCATCCATTCCCCTTTAGCGATATCTCCCATGAAGGAAGTGCTCTGGTTTTCTTTAAGGTTAATTACAGTTTTAACAGGCAAGGAAATTGCCGTCCATATGTCGCACCCGAGGGAAAACAAGCACTGTCTTAAAGACAAAATAAACAACTTCTATCTTCAGCTCTCTAGCCTTAAACACAGAAAACAAACATTTATTCGACTTGAGAGATATCACAGTCCAACAAAGACTCCAGGGATTACAGTTTTATAAATATTTGTAACTAAATAACTAAATATCCATCCACTTTGAATGTTCACAAAGTCTTCTGAGGTCTTTTTAGCACTTCCACTCCTGAAGGGGGCAGCAGCTTTACCTGTGTATCTACATACAGACACAAAACGCCTCAGGTCAGAATTCTGAATGTGATCCATGCTTTAAAATCCTACATGTACACTAGCACAGAATTAATTTTGGAAATAAAATTTAACTGTTTGGTTGTCTTTGGTCATCTCAGATCGAATCATTTTAATGTTATAAATAAAGTGTTTAGTTTATCAGAACTATACAGAACAAACAAAAATATAGCATGGTTTTAAGCAACAGTTAAAAAAAATTTACATTTACTCAACCTCAAGCAATATTATAATTAGAGGTATAATTATATAATATAATATAATAAATATAATATAATATAACATAATATAATGTAATATATAATGTAATATAATGTAATGTAATATTATATAATGTAATATAATCTAAAATAATATAATGTAATATAATATAATATAATGTAATGTAATGTAATATAATATAATATAATATAATGTAATATAATATAACATTATATAATGTAATATATAATGTAATATAATAAAATATAATATAATGTAATGTTATAAAATGTAATATAATATAACATAATATAATATAATGTAATATAATGTAAAATAATATAATGCAATATAATGTAATATAATATAACATAATATAATGTAACATACTGTAATGTAATATAATGTAATATAATATAATGTAATGTTATATAATATAATATAATATAATGTAATGTAATGTAATAAAATATAATATAACTTAACGTAACGTATATCAAATAATATAATATCATATAATATAATATAATAGCTAGCAATGGTTTGACTGGACTAGAGTGGTTTGAATTATTGTGATGTTTTCCTACAAATCTGTTCTGATGATGACCACTTATCTACAGTTAAGTTCATTTTTAAAGTGAACTACGCATTAAAATTAAAAAAATAAATGCTGCATTTTTTTACTTATTGCAGACTAACTATTATTGAAACAAAATATTATCCATTATTTTAATAAAAAAAGTACAATTATGATGTTTTGTCTGACAAGGAGCACAAGTGTGACCCCTAAGTGAAGAGTGCCAGAGGGTTAAATATGTACTTTACGTCAGTTTGACAGGGTGGTTTCTAGTGCCAGTGTCATAACAGCCCTTTGCTCTTCACATTTAGGATTTATCACAAACAGAGTCATATCCACAATGCTTGGACAGATTGGAGGGGAAGATTAGTCATGTCATGTGTTCCAAAGCTGCAACCTTGCCATCTGATCAACTGAGTAATCAGCCTATGCAATAACCAGTGAAGCAATCCAACAGGCTCTTGTCCAGATTACACCACATGGCATCAAGCATATCATAGCGAAGCTTAAAATGTTGTGCAAGCATAAACTGATACAGATAAAAAGCCATTTAACAGCTATTCTACCTGATTTGGGACACTAAAAATACATCTACAAGCAGGCAGTCAGAGGCAACAGGCTGGCTAGGTTCGACAGCAGTAGGATAAGCAGAAAACTCCTATAGGTTGGAACTAAATCGACAATATGCAAATTCAAGACAAATTTCATTCATTTCAAAAATATACTTCGAAACAATAAGTGCTGACCACAAAAGATTCAAAATTGTGAAGCAATTTTCTATGACACAACATGAACACTCAACTAACAGCATACAAATAATAAAAAAAACACTTTTGCCTATGAAACTGTATTTCAGATCATGACAACTCTCATAGCATCTATAAGCCAGTGAAACTTTTATGTACGTTGTCGTAAAAAAAAATTAATATTGTTAATATTGTCATATTTCTATTTCGGTGGTTTGACAAGTCTCTGACCCCAAATAAATATCCAGAGTTGCGATTACAAGAAAAAAACTGCTAAACTGCTGATGGTAAATATTGTTTACTACTGCAACTGTATCTTCACGATGTGGTTTGTCAACATCTCTGACTATTCTTTTTTACTATACTGTTAGATAAACCATGATTTATTTGCAATTAAAAAAAACCCTGTCCAGCTAATTTTGTGTCACATTTTGATGTGACAAGAGGTCTAACTCTGTGCCACTGCATAACTATAGATGTGTTAAAGAATGATGAGAATATATATACATATATTTAGTCCTGATCGGGAGGTAATCATGTGATCGTATCGGGACATCTCTAGGTTGAGCTGTTTCCAATCCCCTAATCAGTCTCAACCAATCAAATTCTATATATACATATATATATAGCAATAATAAAAATTTTAACAATGGAAGATCATTTCTGCCAAGGGAAAAAAAAAGTAACTGACTTTTTATCTGACAATTTGACTGTTTTTGCTTGCAAAAATAAAAGTTTCTATCTTAACATTCAAACTTTTTTTATCGAACTTCTGAGAACTGCAAGATATAAAGTCAGAATAGCATGTTATCTCACATTTGCAAGAAAGACTTAGTGGGATGAAAAAAATGGAACTACCTGTTTTATTTTGTTTTCCATGGCAGAACCAAAAAAACGACATTGCAAGACTTAGATTAGAAAAACCAGCAGATCTTAAAGGGTTCATGAACTGCTTTTATCTTTTATTTTGTACTGTTTTCTGAGGGCCACTTATAATGTTATCACAGATCCAGTCCAGTTAGCGCAGCACCGTCTTTCAGTTTCAATCTTGTTTTTAAATGAATCTGCGGTAAAATGTGAACGTAAAAGTGAAGCTAGAGCCAAGTTTTTACTGACACTGTCTGGTACTTGCAATGCAAAGACTTTTATTGTGTGCAGAACTGTGTTTGCCTTTCTCGTTATTCACACTACATGCGCAAATCTATTGGCGGGGCTAAACAGGCAGCGATGTAGAAGCAGGGGTTGATCATCTTCTGCGTAGGCGGTGCTTATCCACACTATTACATCATCGAGTGGTACATTACACAAGTTGTTGCTTTGGTAGACTAGCTTCAGTATAAGCTGTTTTTAGACTAACGACAAAAGGTTCCAGTTCTGAAACTAACAGGATGTTTTCAAAGTACAATGACAACGTGTGAAAAGATCAAGAGAAGTTTGGTTTCTCAATGCATGACCCCTATAATTTCAAACAGATTCTCTGAAACCTCTTAATATTTCACATAGCTGATCTGAGTGCAGTTCAGCAAAGATATGAACAGTTACAAATTCTTCAATTCCTTACATTTCCAAAATCAAGAATCCTGCGTTACTTCCATGCTTCAGAATAAAGTATTAGATGGAAAATTGGTTTTGCACATGGGTTAGACCTCAAGGTTCATGAAACGGAAACTGCTGACTAATTCTCACATGGTTTAATCAGCTTCCTTAATCTTAGGTGCCATTAAATTTAACTCAAAGAAGAAAAAAAGAAGTAACGCCTAAACATGAGCTTGTTAGAAAGTCAGTGTGATGTGTGCTCTTTGTTTTTTACTCACCCTGGTTCTACATCTGGGGTCACCATCAGGGTCGGTCAGTTTGCCACCATAGAATGCTGGGAGCTCTTCGGGGTCAATGTATTTCTGTAAAACCTCCTGCCAGTTTGCTAAGAAGACAAAAAACAGAAGCTTCTGTTGAGAATTTTGATGCTCAGCTTTTACTAACAAAACTGAAAATGGGAAACGTTCAAGTGGACGTTTGGCAAGCTCGTGAGCTAGAGGGTTGAAAATAGTCACTGAAAATGCCAGTTTGTCTGGCACTATACAATAATCTTGCTGGTTTGGTCAGTTCCTGCTAGCATCAATTTTAAAAACTACCCACAGCCTTTATGTTTCCGCTGTTTTTAAAGAATTCTGAGCAAATACAGTGTAAAGATACTAAAATTCTGGTCTGTGGTAACTCATAGAATATCAAACAAACGGCACACACAATCAAAAACCCATAATGTTCTTTTAGGGAACTAAAGGAATTTGCTGCTTGTATGATGCTTTTATTTCTTTAAATTCTTAACACTATATTTTAGAACACAGAATGAGGGCAACGGTCCATGAACACAAATATTTTCAGTGTTTTTATCCGACATAAAAAGACAAGTGAAAAGACATTAGTGCAGTAAGATGTGTGTTCGCTTACAGCCCAGGACGACGACCTTCCGGCGAGTGTCCTCACTCAAAAAATGTTTCACCAGATTGTAAGCCACAGGAAACAGTTTGGGTGCTGCAATAGAAACAGTCCTGAGAGTTACATTTCAAAAGCGGTATATCACAGTGAGGGGCAAGATATTTATGGCTTATTAAATAACTCCTAAGTGAGCAAATATTTCAAAATAATCACTGACTATGTTAAAAAAAATACTACTGACCTTTAATGACAAATAACTTCTTGAGTCCCTCTGGATAGTTATCTTCAAACATAGTGAGAACCTATGGAAGAACATTAAAGACATAAAAATCCGTCTAATGCAACTGAAAATACCAAACAATATATTAATAAAAAAAATAATAAATAAAAAAACACACCTCTCCATAAGTCTCTATAGCAGGCTTATATAAGTGCTTCATTCCCAAACCTTCACAGTCATAGACCATAGTAATGGACTCAACGTTCCTACCCAACTGGAGCAAAGGAAGTAAAAACAGACAGACATAAACTATTAAAGGTGTGATATGATTTATTATATATATATAATAAATCATATCACGCCTTTTTTGCACAGTTTTGCTCCAACCCTGATCAAACACACTTGATCCGGCTAATCAAGGTCTTTAGGATTGGTAGAAACATCCAAGAAAGTGTGATTTGGAGCTGGTTGTAGCTAAACTGTGCAAAGCTGTGGAGTTGAGTTTAAGACCAATTCCCCGAAGGGAGATGGTAATGGTAAAAAAAAGTCATAGGGGTCATAGATTTCAAGTTTGCATTTCTCTTTGGAGTATTCCAAGCTGTTGCATGGATAAGATCCCTAAAGAGGCAAAGACTGAAGTCTGAACAGGGCTTTATTGTTTTTGTGTCATAGCACACCTGAGGTATTCGGCCAATCGCAATGCACTGGATAGCTGGCCAATCAGAGCACACTTAGATTTTTTTTAATAGTGAGCTTTGTAAAAATGAAGCCGTTTCAGGAAGGCGGGGCTTAGAGGAGAAACAATAATGCACAGTTTGTGGAAAATAATGGGTTTGTTTAAACTTAAACCGCATAAAAACACCAAAATAATGTTCTTTTTAGCAAGATCATATGGCCCCTTTAAACAGGAGGGGAAAAAAATATTGCAATGCTTTTACACTCACTTGCAAAGTATTTCCCAAAGTACATACTTCTCACAATTTTTCATGCATGCACACCTACCCGTTCACTTTGTAGGTCGCACTCTTTCTGCAGAATCTCACAGTCTCTGACTTTAGACTTGATTAAATCCTGCTTGGACGCGGAATGCATCAGACCCTTAGGGTCCAAAGGTCCAATGACATCATACCAGACTGGGCTCCCTTCACGGTCATGGCCACACATGCCACCAGACAGATACTTGTCTATTACCTGAGCACAAAAGTAAACACCAAGAATAAATGACAGAATTAAACTCTTAAATGACACAGTACAAGAGAGTCTGTATATTTCTCACTCTTTGCAGTATTTACTGAAACCTACTAACCTACAAAGAAATTACCGTGTTTGTAATGAGTTTGGGCAGGTCAGCTACTTCATCATAATTGAGGTCATGTGCACAAAAGTCTTAAAGGGAAAGTTCACCCAAAAATTTTAATTCTGTCATCAATTACTCACTCTCAAACCTGTGCGAGTTTCAATATTGGTAACCAAACCTAATTGTTTTTTATACTATGGAAGCCAATGGCTACCAACAACCATTGTTTCCCAATTTTCTGTAAAATGTCTTCTTCTTTTGTGTTCAATACAAGAAAGAAACTCATATAGGTTAGGAACAGCTTTGAGAGGTTCCATTTTTTGAGTGAATTAAAGGTACAGTAGCAAAAACCACCTTTTCTGTTCTTAAGGTCAAAAACATGCAGATATAAAACAGATATATTAGATATGAGTGTGTTCTTTAATCCTAAAACAAACGTTTCATACCTCTGGCACCTGCCACTCCGTGAGGATGGTGTCAACTTTCATGTGTTTCCGAAATTCCATGTGCTGCACACAAAAAACAACACATGATCATAAACACGAATGTGTTTTCGCCCTAAAACTGTATGCACATGATCAGGATTGAGAACCGGCATCACAGCAAACGCTGACAGAATTATCAGTTCTGAATTACATAATTTGACACCATGAGTCTCTGTGTGTTAGATACTGCTGTGCTTTGACCTTAGGTTCAACGGATACTGGTAACAGAGTTCAGAGAAAAAGGAACGTAATAAAAGACCCATGGACTGCAGAAGCATCACAAGCACAATGTGACAGCAAACAGCGCTTTAAAAACCCAATAGCACAGAATGATGATGCTGTAATCGCCCATAAGCTGTGATTAGACTGTGACGTGACTCTGTAAAGCACACTTGACTGCAGAACTGCCGTAGTTTTTTGAGCTTTAGCAACACACAGTAATAGACAGATGCAGCAGGTGCTGCCATCAGCAATCCTCCCTTTGAAATCCAATCACAAGTGTTTCACCAGGTGTAAACGAGGCCTAATATTAGTGAGATCATATTACATAGTCTTATTCAACATGTCATTTGAAGCCTTTGGGTAATGTACACAAGTACATGGCATTGTGAAGGTCAGTCACACCCAAACCCATCACACTTCATGAATCCAGAGATTCACAGAAATGTTCTTTTTTCAGTAGAGTTTGACACAGTCTGTGCCCAAACGTTAAAGAATCACACCTTATTCATGATTGTGAATCTAAATGACAAAACTAGTGTGTTTCCAAGAGTTTGTTTATGTAACACTTTCATTTAACAGTCCACTTTAGATTCTCTTAACAGTAAGTAACTTTTGCGACCACATGTCAATTACAGTAGCACTCATTACCTTTATTTTGATGGATCTGCAACATTTTTTATACTTTGCAAGTACTCTGAAGGTTAGTAGACAGACATGTAGTTGCAAATGAATGAGAATTAGTTAATATAGTTGCAGAGTTACTTATAGTTAGTCGAATATCTAAAGTGGACTATCAAAATAAAGTGTAACCTCTGTTTATACGCTAAATTAATTGCTACTATAAATATGACGATATACGCTATTCATAAACCTCAGGGTCAGTGGGATAAATAAATATATATATTTTGAAACATATTTATGCAGCAAGGATGCATTGAATTGATCCGTAAAAGATATTGATAGCATCACAAAATGTTTCTTTTTTAAAGAAATGCTATGCTTTAACTTTTGATGCATCAAAAAAAAAATGTGTGTGTGTAAACATATATATAAACATATATATACAGTGCCCTCCACTAATATTTGCACCCTTGGTAAATCCGAGCAAAGGTGGTTTCAAACAGGAAGCCAGGGCGAGATATTTTCATGTTCATAATCACCCTGGAGTGCTTAAAATTGTGAATATGAATTGAAATATACTTCAAAAGATATTTTACTCATAAAATATTCTAAGGGTGCCAATAATTGTGGCCAACAAGTATTGGAGACAAACATTTATTTCACAATGATTTTCTCCCCATTTCAATTATTTTAATTCAATGATAGGTTAGAATTTTGTAAAAAAATAAAAAAATAAACAAAAGATCAAAAGTATGTATATATGTAAATATATATTAGGGCCGGGATTTTAACGCGTTAATTTAGATGAATTAATTACACAAAAATAACACGTAACATTTTTTTTTACGCATTTTAATCGCACTTATTTTTGCACCACGGAACGTTTCTCACTGGATGAGTTTCGGTGGACCGATTATACTGGAGCACCAACTAGCTTCTGAATGTACATGAAAGTATGGATGCACCGATCCGGATCGGCCGATATATTTGCGTGTTTTGTCAGTAAAGCCGGTCCTGTAATCAGCGGTAAATGCCATCAGGTGCGTGATATACTACACACAGCCGTTTTTCACTGACGAGCTGATAATGAACATGCGCTGCGTCCGAAATCGCGTACTATATAGTACGTGAAAAACAGTATGCGAGGCGAGTAGTATGTCCGAATTTATAGTATCTGAAATTCAGTAGGCGAGAAGTACCCGGATGACCTACTGCTTCCGGCCGAATTCTATAGTAGGCACACC
>JAUMHQ010000093.1:1215589-1230128 GCA_032361165.1 Enteromius paludinosus | reverse complement strand
CGAACGCGCTGCAAACACACGAACGCCCTGCAAACACACGAACGCCCTGCAAACACACGAACGCCCTGCAAACACACAAACGTGCTGCAAACACAGAAACGCCCTGCAAACACACGAACGCCCTGCAAACACACGAACGCGCTGCAAACACGAACGCCCTGCAAACACACGAACGCGCTGCAAACACACGAACGCGCTGCAAACACACGAACGCCCTGCAAACACACGAACGTGCTGCAAACACACGAACGCGCTGCAAACACAGAAACGTACTGCAAACACAGAAATGCCCTGCAAATAGCATGGACCACAACTGGAATGTTTCAGGGGGACCTCAAAAAGTGACGAACCCATCTGAGAATAACTCCAGCTAACATAGCATTAAAATAATGTTGCACAGTTAAGTGTGTAATTCGTCAGATCAGTCTAATAATAACCAAAAGACCGTATGATCAGGTTATTAAAATATATATATAAAAAAAAAAAAAACTCACCTTTTAGTTCAGCAGCAGTTTAATTCTGCTCTGACCAAAAGCCACGGAACAAATTATCAGGTCCCAGATAGGTTCGTCACTTTTTGAGGTCCTCCTGAAACATTTCCGTTGTGGTTTGCATGCGTTTTCTTTTTTCGTTTGCAACACGTTGAGCTCTCTTGGCCACCGTATAAATGTTTTTAAAACATTTTTGGGTAACTATTCCTTTAAAAACCAAACCTGTCCAATTAGTGAATGAATCCCTCAGGATTTGTGAACTGAAACCAGTCATTTTAGTTCAAATTAAATGAATATTGTAGTTTTTATTTTTTTTATTAGTATTTTTTTTTTCCGTTTTAATTTGCTAATTTTAGTAAACTTGTTGACCGGTTGTCATTTTAGTTTTTTTTTTTAAACAATATGTCTATATAGATTTATAATTTTACATTTATATCGTTTTAGTTGTATATTGTATTTTGGCAACTAGATGAAACATAAGAAATGTAATCAGCTTCTTTATTTTCATTTCAGATAATGGTAATTTTATTCCAAGTAATGATTTTTTAAAAGGTTTTCATTTTTTTAATTAACAGATTTGTTGAGAAGATCCAACCGAACGAATTCTCAAATCACTAGGATCAATATTCAGTGAATAACCTGAAATTCTGTTCATCATATTACCGCTATCACATGACACGCTATCCAATCCATATTAATCTATAATCTCCTAATGTGTTCCAAAGCAGCATTTAAGTCATAGAAAAGAGTAAATGGTGACAAAATAATGTGGGTTTTTTGTGTGTTAATTATTGCTCTAAGACAGGCATGTGTCCTTAATTACCCTATTGTACAATTATAATCAAGAGAATTGATTTGTATAATTGTTGTCATTGTGACATATGATAACATGCACATTCATCACGGAGCATTGAGGACACTGCAAAGTCTTCCCTAAAGTCTGTGAAAACATTTACACTCGAACCAAGTCAAGTGACTAAAAGCACACATTTGATATAATAATATAATATGACCCTCTTTTTTGCATCCATTTTAAATCAAATGCAATAGCAAACCTTGCCTTAATGTGCATGGTAATATGCCCGTGAGAATGACCTTCAAGACTAATACTAAACACTTTAAAAATCACTCTGTTCACGACAAATCTTTTAGTGTTCTTCCTTCTCTTGCTTTCAGTCCATTTTTACACAAGGGTCTTAGGTGAGGCTGGTGCATTTTTTATGGGATTGAATTTTAGATACATGGGAATAGAGTGCACTAACTCCTTAACCTTTCTGTTTCTCAGCTCTCCGTAAGACTTCATGACCACAGGAAAACATCCCTCGCAAATGTGCGTCAAAAAAGCCATTCAGTTTGATGTTCTGACGAAAGCGGAGGTCATATTGTCTAGACAGCTCAGGAAAGACTGACAAAGTAATATAAAGCTCATCTGACCAACCGAATATGAAAAAGAAGGTTAAACTTCCTGTAATTGCTTCCATTTGAGAAACCTTGGTAATTTTAAGGAGAATCTCAAAAATGTGCATGAGTCATCCGACTGACTTTGACTTGTAACTAAAACCAAGTATTTAATATATTTTGCACTTTGGTGAGAGTAGATGCCATATTTGATTTGATGAAATTGAAAACAAGGCTCTACTTGAACGTTCCTGGAAAAAGATCACGTTAAATATCACTGTTGCTCACAGTTTTTCAAACTAGATTTAAAGAGAGCAACCAAGGAGGACCATGTTGTAAATTACCCCGCTGCGGTGGTACAACGGTGGTATTTCTGTGCATATGATGTGAATATTAGAACACTCGTGAAGTACAAAGCTTTGTTTACAAAATAAATAATTGGTTAGCAGCCAAATGCCGCATCGTGACCATGGAAACACTTGGATTCAATCCCGAACGAGGTTACGTGAGCCTATTTTTTGCATCTTCTAAAAAAATAATAATAATAATAAAAAAAAACAACTCACACTAGGTCTCTCTATCTTTTTATCCTTTATATATTTTATTAACATGCAATGTAGATGCAATAAATGCTATAAAGATGAAAGTGTGGCCACAAACTAAAAATTCAGTTCCATAACTTATTTATTTTTACACTGGTTTTAGCCAAATCATGGCCAATTTGTACTAATTCATTCCTTAGTTTGAATTTAACAAGGGAACAAATTCATGAAACATGGCCACAAATTATGGGAACAAATTATTGATATTTATGCATATGCAGGTCTCTGTAGAACGCACTGCCTTTCACATGCACCGGTAATTCAGTTTCACTTCTCCTGAGTGTCAATTACTTTGAAATATTGGGAGAAAACAAAGATAAAAGATAAATAAATAATATGATAAATGATTCAGAACAAATGTAAAAATGATTACCTGTACCAGTCCCTGTAGGGTCTCCTCCTTGAATCTGAAAAGAACAAATAACATTAAATATGCCACATATTTATCGAGAAAAAAAAAAAAGTGAAGGTATGACTAAAAATCTATGGGAACTCCAATATCATGAAAAAAAAAGGCAAGCCTGGCCAAATCCAAAACCCTAATATAAATTCTATTTAAGTAACATCAATATAATGATAACATTAAATAAAAAAATATGCTTACCATGAAATTTCGAATAGAGCGGTGGAATATTGTGCCATCATAATATCCTTTCTTACACAGTTTAATAAAGTTTTCTCCCGCCTTGGGGACCTGCAAAGAATAAAAAACAAGTATCAGTTTTAAAGCCAGGAAATGTGATTTCTAAAAACCCGTTTGTTATTATGATGACACTTGCATAGTAGATCGCTAAACTCAAGAAGGGGTAAAGCAATTTTGATTTATTTACGAATATATATCTTTGTTGTGGCTGTGGGACACAGGAAACAATACAGATCACATAAACAAAGTATCTCAGGACAAGCAATAACACTCTTTTGAAGATCTTACGACTTGAATCGACAAAATCTCTAGAAACTATGAAAACATAAACAGGTAAAATAGTTAAAAATAGTACCAAAATTTAAGTTTAAATTAAAAAAAAAATAAAATAAAAAGAGGAAAAAAATATTTAGGATCATTACGATGTGACAACAAACATCTCATAACTAAAATGTAAGAAAAATAAACAAATAATTATTTTATTATTAAACGTAATGTATTTATACATCATGGAAGAATTTACTGCACTAAATAAAAACAATGTCTGGACATGATGCTTATTTTTAATTAACTTAATTATTATTAAAATAATGCCACAATGCAAATTAAAAAATACAAATAAATAATAATCCTTATATTATAATAATAATAATAATACATTCTTAATGAGATTCAACCAAAGGAAATTTAAACCCATCTCCAAATAAAAGAAACTGCAAAACATTCACATTAAAGGAACTGCAGCTTGCATCTTTTCATCATTCATGAATATTCCAGGAACTGTGTCGTCAATAACTTCAAATGAAGATTTCATTATGTACAAGCCCTTCTCTCAAAGCACTTGTGTCCTACCAAAAGGACTGCCTGTTAGGATTATTAGTAATACATCTGGCAGCTTTGAATGTATGGGTCTGCTAGGTCAATCAGGAAATGAAGGGCTTGTTTATGTAAGCACTGAAAGTTAAAGCAGTTGTTTCCCCTCTCTCTCTAGAAATGTTTATTTGTTCGTTTCTATGGCGATCAGACGTCCCTCTCTTAAAAAAAAAACCTTCAGTGAGACAACAAACTGAGTGTTCAGAAAAGACATTGTGTGCCTTACTGGGAGACGCAGAAGCGAATTCCACATTATCTCGATGTCATTGTGTGCTGCAAACCTTAAATCCTGGACAAGAGGTTTTCATTAAAAAAAGGGGGGGATCATATTTTGCTTAAAAAAAGACATATAAATAAAACAATTTTAGTATAATTTAGAAGAGACTTGCATTTACCTAAAAACTGCTAAAAACACAAAGTAAATATAGATTTATATAAGTAAATATAGATCAATTTCTATTTATTTATTAACAACTAGACAGATTTTTACAATTAATCGCATTTATAATAGATTTATAATACATATATATATATATATATATATATATATATATTTCTAAAATATATGTAATATATTATTAACGCAACATTATTTTTAAATATATACAGTACATGCATTTAAAAACACTATTTGAAATTGTAAAGTGCTTATAAATGCTAGGTATTCATTTTAAAGTCATTGTAATTACTGTATTTCTAACAATATTACAGTGAACATGAGTGAAGAGGAGTAAATTATGTTATTTTTGTTTTATTCCTGGAAAAAAGTATTTTCGTAGCATCCGTAAACTGAAGTTGAGCCACTGATGTCACATGGACTTGTTTTTAACCACATTACTGGACCTGGGATCATTTCAGGTGTATTGCTGTCTATGGAGGGACAGATGGCTCTCTGATATCATCCAAAATATCTTTATTCATGTTCCGAAGATGAACAAAGGTCTTATGGGTTTGGAACGACGTGCGAGTGAGTAATTAATGACAAAATGTTCAACCCTTTAATTGTTATATAAGGCAAAACACCCCAAAATAGGCTTGATTTTATTTTACCAAAACATACTTATATTGTTCTACGGTGAAATATGAACATGATCTTTCATAAGGTTTAGCCTTACAGTAAAAAAAAAAAAAAATAGCTATTACTACTTTCTAAACACTGCACCACAAATAGAATTATCACAAATGCAGGCAAACAGGAACACAGGAGAGAGGAAGGGAGGGAGTGGAGGAGAGGAGAGGAAGAAAAAAAGGCTGAGGGTTACTTTCTTATCAATGTGACCTCTCCTCTTTATCCTGATTTGACAAGCACACAGCCAATGAAAAGACACAAAAACAACACCTAGTTACCAGGACTATGAAGAGCATGAAATACCGTTTCTGTGTCCATTAGGCAGTGTTTACCTGGGTTCCCAAGTCACACATGCAAACACACACACACTACTAGAGGATGCATTTTATAGCTGTCTCTGCACACCTGGAATAGAACTAAGTGCTTCTGTTTTCACAGTAGCTTTAATTCTAAAATTCAAGGAATTTTCTAACCAAATGAAGTCTTTTATCCTGTGCCCTTGTAAAGACCGTCTGCTGCTTTTGTGAACCGCATCAATTAAAGACTGAGCCAAATTGTTCATGAAAGTGATAAAATAGTGCTGCAGTACAATAACTATGATTTAAGCTTATGGAAAATTACGCACGCAATTAAAAAGTCATTAAAGACAAAGCTCACCTGTGTTCAAGTGAAACAATAAAATGATAGAAACACAGGGATTGATGGGCAGCTTTGACCCAGGAGTGAGAGCCTGGCACACGCTCTCACATAAATAAGAACAGGGACCCGGCATCTGCTCAGCTGAGACGAGAGAACTATGGGTACGTTTTACCGCCAGCACAAGGCCAGAACGCACACAATTTCTCAGAGGAAGTGTTTTATGGCAGGGATGATTTTACAAGCTCAGCGGGATACAGAGCACATTAAGGAAAAGAAATGTGAAGAGAGAAAACGCATTAGAAAAAGACACAATGTCAGATTCTTTCTTTTTTTTCAACAGAGTGGAGTAAGAAAAATAAGACAACATTTAAAAAAAAACAAGAAATAAAGGAAATAGAGGGAATCAATCAATGTAGGGGAGCAGTTGCAGTGTGTCAGTGAGATTGAGCACACTGAATGTATGAATTATACATTATGTACAGACAAGATGGCCTTTAGACCACTACTCTCACACACACACACAGAGCAAGGACATTAAACATACACACCTCTGCTCATCCAGAAATATCAGGGCAGGTCTATAGTGTGAATTGGAGTTGAGTAGTATATATATTGTATGCATTGACCAAAAGAAAGCTATTTGTTTTAAAGTAACCTCTTTGTGAAAGGTGCTTAATGGATTATTTCAAAGTTGACAAACAATTTTTGCAGAACTTCTGCTAATATGATCTTACCTTTAAGCCACAAGGAAAGAACAAAACTGACTTAAAACAGAAATGTCACTTATGGTTAGTTTAAAGGTTTACACCACCCCAAAACTGAAAACGTTGTCATTAATCACTTACCCCCATGTTGTTCCAAACCCGTAAAAGCTTCTTTTATCCTCAGAACACAATTTACAATGACCTCACGCGTACAAATTCATACGACGTATTCTAAATCGTACGTATTTTACGAGATGTCGATTCGTATGAAATTGTACGAATTACCTAAAGCTACCCATCACATGGTTTTAGACAAATCGTATGAGTGAGGTCGTACGAATTGGCACAAATTTTGCACCTCGTACGAATATGTACGAATTGCTCGTGAGACTGTGTTGGACTGTCCCATTGACTGCCAAGTAAATTACAGTCAATGTCCAGAAATGTATGAAAGGCATCGTCAGAAAGAAAAGTCAATCTGCCATCAGTGGTTCAACCGTAACATTATTCAATTTTTTTTTTTGTCTTTGCATTGCGGCTGACACAGAACAGCGTATACTATCTGCATGCAGTGATGCTCCCCTAAATGGCACTACAGCGCTGAATCGTTGAATAAAGGGTTTTTTTTTTTTTTTCCGTAAAAAGGAGTACTCTCTTAACTTTATAACATTTCAGTTGAACCACTGATGGCAGATGGAGTATTCTGATAATGTTTTTCATACTTTTCTGGACCTTGACAGTGTTCATTTGCTTGACAGTGAACGGGACAGTCACAAGGCTCCACGTTATTATCCACTTATACCTACTGTATTCCTCTGACTCAACGTATGACGTAAGCTGCATTAGTTCTCATAATTACTTTTTTTTTTTAACTTCTCGTTTTCGACTGGTGTTTAGTATTTCTCTAACCTCATTTTGGACATTCTCTTCTGAGCTTAAAACTAGAAATATTTTTGTAACAAAAACCCATCAATCTGCCTCAGAAGACATGTGTTAACCAGGACTTGAGTGTTCAAAAGTGGACCACAGTCAGATCTGGCCTTAACCTGACACTGTGACAGCAAACAAAGAGTCTAACAGAGCCAGAAAAAGCACATTTAGATAATAAGCCAACATGATGATAAGAAAAAAAAGTTTAAATGCATCAACACATCCCGACCCGACTGAGGATTGTGTTCACGTTACCTTATCACAGTGCAACTCCACATTCACGTCTCCTTTGTTTGTGTGGAGGCGGACATAGCCTTTCTTCTTAACATACTGGTAGCGAACGGCATCATCGGAAATAGCATCTGAAATCACAAAATAAAACTTTTCATTCTTTACATTTATGAATGACTCAGCTGTGGACAGTATTGACAACATTTTAGTATCATAACAGCCTTATACTAGTCTGAAAGAGAACGAACAGCCATGCGAGACCGATTTGACAGCTGCCAGATGGTTTCCTGAGGTATACTGAAGCCAGATACACTCTAAATGAGAATAAAATACGAACCAGATCTAATACTTGCCAGGAGTTTCAGGTATTGCAATGATGCAATGTTATGAAATGCATGCAACGTTTTCCCAGTATAAACAAAAAGGGAAACGGTGTCATTTGTTGTGTGCATCAGCAAGTCATGGTGACATTTACATTTGCACATTTGAACTTTGCTTAAAATGTAGTCAGCTTAAAATGTCTTAATGACTGATTTGTACAGCTTTTGACTTCACAAGATGTTAACTGATGGATTGGACTTATTATTTTGACTTTGACTTTCATTCTGACAGCATTTATTCACTACAGAGGATCCATTGGAGAGCAACTGATGTAATGCTAAATTCCTCCAAATCTACATCTTGTGTGTGCAAATTTTCAGCAAATTTGGATGAACTCCTCCTTTAAGCCAATCAGTTTCAGTAGTGTGCTCAAATACGACAGTGACTTACAGAAGGAACCCTGAGAAGACTAAAGTCAGGTTTGTGACTGTTTAATGCCAACTTTACCCCATGGGCCGTCTGATGCATATTTGAAAGTGGCAAGAGCTGCCAAAACCGTCAGTTGACTGATTTGTTTGGTATGAGTAAGCAGGGAAGAATTTCATTTATAACTCCATTACCTGCTTCATGGGTGGTTGCTGGAGCCATAGCTGTAGATGTGAAGGAGGCAGACACTCTTCCAGTGGAATAGTGAGCCTGGAGGAAGAGACGCAGACATACGTTTACAGATAAGACTCTCCAGATAAGACAAAACAACTTAACGTGTCTTTACACACTTAATAATAGAGCTTTATCACCCATACATCTTGAAAAACAGACAGACAGGTGGATATGTTTTATTGATTCCTACAGGACAATTCAGGTGTGTTTGGATGTGTCTGTGTGCAGATGTTTCTTCTCAAAAGTCTTGAATGAGTAGGCTTTTCTTTTCATTCATTTCAATATTCAATGGAAATAATCTCAAATAATAAGCTACACTACATTTCAAAGATTTAGGGCTGGTAGGACTTTCATGTTTAGTTTTTTACATGTCTGTTCCCACTTTTTATTAGGTGGCCTTAACTACTATGTAAGGCTACTATGTACTTGCATCAGTACTTGGTCGTACTGTATTTCAAGACACTTGCTGATAGTGAGGTGGGATACGGATAAGGTTAAAGACAGGTTTATTGGTATGGGTAGGTTGCACAAAAGTACTATGTAAAAACATGTGTACACAATAAGTGCATTGTATTAAAGGATTAAATGAAATTAAATGAAATTAATGTATTAAATGAAATAATACACCAAAAGTAACTCATCTCTGTTTGAATTAAAATCTATCCCTATTAAAAAATTATTTTTTTTTGGGGGGGGGGTTAAATTTTGGGCTTAAAATGAAAATAGTTGTCTTTGGGATATTATAGTTATCTTAGTATGGTGTAGAAATAGAAAAGCTAATTCAGTACAGCGTTACAATGCCAATCCAGCACAGCTAGGGCTGAAATAGACAGGCATTCATGCTAAAAGTTGAGCCAATTACATTCAATGCCTGCACTGTGAATAGGCTGAGCAAGCAAAGCTAATATAGCTGAAAGCACACTTCAACCTGGGCTAAAAGAAGACTTGAGACACGGCCAGAGACGCACTTAAAACCATCGCAGAGTATGGAAAAAGAAAAAAAACTCTCACCGTTTAGATACCAGGTATCTTATCTGGATTTGTTCCCAGGAAGTGAGCAATTGGTGTGTTCATTTTAGATCATTAAAACAGAAATGCTGTGACTTTCAGAAGAAATTGTGATTTTTGCTGTGAGTGTATGTGGTCGGTTGAGGATCCTGCGAGGCATTTTCTTCTGCTCCAGTTGCTGTGTGATGGTGGTAGAGTCTGAGAGGCAAATCACCTCATAACACTTCAACATACACAGTGAAGATACTTCACTATGTCCCAAACAGCACAGAAGCACAGAACTGCTTTATCTGGCCTCAAACACCTCGCAGGAGACCCCATTAGCACCCATTACTACACTACTGACGGTCTGAGGCTTTTAATGTTTTTGAGAGTCTCCTACACTCACAAGGTAATAAAGGTAAATAGTAACAATTTCAAAAGTTATTACAATTTAAATATGTCTCTTCTAATGTAATATAATTCAGAATTGAATTTATTCCTGTGATGCACAGCAGAATTTTTAGCATTCAGTGTCTTTTAGGAATCATTGCAATATGCTGATTTGCTCAAAAGCATTTATTATTATCATTAATATTGAAAACAGTTACACTGCTATTATTCTGCAGAAACCATTTCTTGATTAATAGAAAGCTAAAAAAAAAAATATATATATTTTCTGTAACAAATATATAAAATTTTTCGTTATGTGTACCTTTTATTATTATGATATTTGAGTGGTTATTTTCATTTTGTTCTGTATGCTAAATAATTCTGGAGCCGTGTTGAGTCACCATTCTACACCAAATCTAGATTCAAACACATATTAGAGTCTATGTTTCTCTTGATATATAACCACTTCAAAACAAAGACAGACACAAAAAAATGAATCGATGAAGACAAAGAGGAGAGTCAAGTCTCTACCACTGACAACTAGAAAAGCAATATCTTAAAACACTCACAGCATTGAGCTTGTCTGTTTTTTTGGCTTCTGGCTCTTTCATAGTGGAGGCCAACAGCTCATCTCCTTTATAGTCCCTGTAGAGCTCTGCTAGCGTTTCTCGCGTTTCCAGGTTTGTGCTTTTCAGATGGTATGATGGATCCAGCTTGGCTTTCTCCTCATCTGTAGAGGATAAAAATGGAGCCCATAAAAGTGGCATCTTCACAGCATAACACAACAGTAACAGTAAACTTGGCTCCCATTATGCAAAATGTTGAAAAGCTGTTATTGTGAACTTACTACTCCTTTTACATTTATATTAAGTCAAAATGAGGACAACAAAAGATGTTTGTTTAAGATCTATAAAGAATGTCATAATGCATTACATGGGATTCAGGAGACGCTTAAGTCTCATAAACATAAGATCTGCTGCAGCAGGCAGTGTTGAGCTGCTGTCAGTAATATAGATCTCTCTCTAGCTTATTTAAGACTGGCAAGTCAGCGACTACAGTCTACAGTGACATACACAAACAGCCATCTTGATGGTTATTTTTACGGCCTTTTGAGTAGGTCATGTTCAGGCCTTCCGCTGCATTCACATCATTTGGCCAACACACTTCTTTCATGAATTCATTATGCACTGCGAGTCCTCAGCGGATTGCATAGAGCTCTACCTCGTTAACCAGTTCATTTCCCAAAATCACCACAGATGGGCTAATGCAAGTAATATGGCTACATAATAAAATGTAAGGAATGGCGAATATAATGTGAAAATAGCACACCTGAGCCTGGAGCGAAATGATTCAACTCTCACAGGTAAAGTCTAATTGACTGACAGGCAGGGCAAGATGGGAAAACAGGAGCCAAAAGCCTTGCAGTCAGAGCTTACATTCAATCGATACCATCAAATACATTTAATAAAAAATAAAAAATCCAACCGTTGCTAGAAAAATACATTATTATTAAATTATTGAAACGGATGAATAATTTTTTTCCAATGATTTTTGCAATCTGTTGCATTGCTCTGTTGTAAACGTAATTATAGTATTATTTATTTACTAATAAAACTATGACAGTATATATTATCTTTTTAATGTTTTTATAATATTTTATAATAAGCTTTATTTATTCATTTATTTACTGCAACATTTTCAAGTTGTTAAAACCATTTTAGCATTTAACTCATTTTAAGTTTTAGTCATTTTTATGTACTTTTAAATTCTTTGTTAACACATAAACGCCTAAGAATAAGGTGTCATTTCTTAAAATAAGTTAAGAAGTGGTGATTAAGTTAATCACTTTAAGACAATTAAGTTAATTATAATGATAAATTCTGCCAAAAAGAATAGTGGCTATTACTACGATCACCAAATGTTTATTTCAAACTAACCACTGTACCTATAAGTGCATAAACAACCACCATTACTGAATGAACTAATTAAGAGACTACTGCTTGTCCCCGTCTCACTCTTCCTGTTCTAAAGCAGCTCCACCTCATCTGTCCTCTAATACGGTGTTTCCCAACCCTGTTCCTGGAGGCACACCAACAGTGCACATTTTGGATGTCTCCCTTATCTGACCAATATATTTCTGGCCGTGGAGTCTCTACTAATGAGCTGATGAGTTGATTCAGGTGTGTTTGATTTGGAAAAGTTGGAAAATGTGTGGTGTTGGTGTGCCCACAGGAACAGGATTGGGAAACACTGCTCTAATAGCTATGAAAACGACTGGGTTCATATCGATAACTTAAATTAAACTAGCATCCAGAGTCTTGTCTGGATGCATGTATGCTGGATGTATAGATTGGCGGTTAACATGCAATCTTTGTGCTCCGATCACACAGATCTTATATCAGGTTTCCATCCAAGGCCTTTTTATGGACAAATATTTAGCACTTCAAAATTACTACGAGTTACCTCTCAAAAGTACTTTTTTCTAATTTGATGTTGCTTTAATACGTTGACATCTATAATGTATTTATTTTGTTCTTAAGATGTTGTCGAGTTATTGACGTGTAACTGTGTGTGGCGCCAGCAGGATCACTTTCTAAAAGTGGAAACAATACTTACAATACTCGCTCAAGAATAAGACATTGCTCAAAACTATTTCTTTCATTTGTGTACAATCACAATAAAACCAGTTGTGCTTTTTTAAATAAAGGAAACAAATTGAATGCATCTTTCAGAGTGCACCACAGAAATTAACTGAAATTCTGCACATAGGCTGCTACTTGTTGCATTTTCTTCTTTCATTTTGTTAATTTATTATTTACTAAATATAGTTCTCTACTAATGAGCTGATGAGTTGATTCAGGTGTGTTTGATTTGGAAAAGTTGGAAAATGTGTGGTGTGCCCACAGGAACAGTGGGCACACCAGCCCCCAGTGGAAATTACTCCCCTGACTAAAGAACCGTACTGTAAAGTGTTACCAATTATTTTTAAGAACGTTAGTTAACAATAAGACACTGCAGCAACAAATTTGCTGAAACGAACTAAACTGGTCATACTGCACTGAAAACACCGAACTCACCAGGGTCAAGGACTTTCAAATTGTTTTTCACATGGAAGAAGTTGGAGACATTGAATTTATCCAGATTTGTGGGATCCTGTGATAAAAAAAAGGACAAAACGAGATGTTATGAGACAACCCCAGATTTCCTGACCAACCATGCATCATTATGTAAAAACAAAATCAAATATGTACTCATCACAGGACTGCACGTTTGTTTTAAAACCACTTGTATCGTAGTGTTACAAAAATAGAAAGAGAAGTAAACATTCTCTAATGAATTCGTTTTGGCAGAGTTTTATCAGTGGAAATGTTGCTGGCTGGACAGTTTGAGGGCTCGCCTGCTGCAACACACTCACACACACAAACAAAAGAGAGTTCAGGACCTTCTCATGTCACTCTCTCTCCTCCACACTTTGAGTGACCCACCGTAGTATGTGTTCCAAATAGGTCAGACAGTGAAACTGTACCACAGCCAGTTTCAGTCCTGCTATTTAAGCTAAACTCCCACTCAACCAGCTCTCTCTCTTCAAATATTCCCCCAATCAATCCTTGTAACACTCCCCCAGCTTTCCCACCCAACATGGCAACCAAAATAACCTCTGTGTCTGTCTGGAAACCCTGCCACCCGTCACCTCCCCGACCTGCCCTTCCTCGAGCTCCAGGGATAGACAAGTCCAAAGCTCCCACTCTGAGCCACATGGCTCACCCGAAAATATCTCCAAGTCCATTTCTATTTCTCCAAACACCCCCATAACACCCTTCAACTCTCTCCCTGACCCAAAATAAACCATGCAAGGACAGCATGGCTTGGTTTGCTTTCTATGAATACAGGACACTGCAGGTCACATCTGTGCGCACACACACACACACACACAGAAAACACTGATTCAGCTTCTTTCACACATGCCTGTTTCCTCGTGTAATGGAAGACACACTATAGACTTAGTACTTGGGCAGTCATATTATACTTTTAACAACAGATTCTGTATTCCAAAATGATTGCATAATAGGAAATGCAAACATAAGCTACCAAAGCTGCATTGATGTGATTAAAAATACAGTAAAAAAAGTATATATGTGTGAACTGTGCAAAATCATTATGTATATATAAAATACACACAAATGCATGTACACGTTTAAGATATGTTTGTATAGTAAATACATTCATATATAATATATACATGTAAATGTGTGTAAATATTTTCAAAATATAATGTGTGTGTGTGTATTTGTATATACACAATAGATACATACATTTTAATATCTTTTAAATAGAATGTATTCCTTTTGGAAAAAACGGAATTACCATCTGTTATTACTCTTCAGTATCACATGCTCTTCCCGTAATCATTAAGACAAGTGTTTTTAAGCATCAAATCAGCATAACAGCTGAAAACTTGTGCTGCTTAATATTTGTGCATTTTTTTGGGATTCTTTGATTAATAGCAATAAAATAAAATATTTAGTGGTGGGCCGTTATCGGCGTTAACGCGAGACTCTTATCGCGCGATAAAAAAAATATCGCCGTTAATCTCTTCC
>JAUMHQ010000093.1:1188329-1205721 GCA_032361165.1 Enteromius paludinosus | reverse complement strand
AGCTACATACCTTCTATGTACATATCAGAGAACAATTTAAAATATTCTCTCAATGCATTCTATGGCACCTTTAACACACTGAAGGCCTTGATGTTTAGGTTTTATCCTATCGTGATGCAAAATAAATGCTAAAATATGATTATTATGCGAGTGTGGATCATGGTGTCACACTGTTGTATTTTAGTCTCAAAATTCAGATTTTTTCAATAAAAGTTTATATCTCACAATTACTTCTCAGAGTAAAAAAAAGTCTGAACTATTACATAAAATCTAACAGTTAACCTTAAAAAAAAAAATGCAAAAGATTTGCTTAAAATTAGATTTGATAGTTAAATACTAGATTCCAATGCTAGATTCTCAGCATTCTGAGAAAAATTCTATTAACTCAAAATAATATAATAATATAACCTGATTTAGTTTTCATAGTATTTTCATGTAAAATGTACTCCAATAATTGTAAAACTTTTATAATATGGCAATCATTACATTACACTTTTTATTTTCTACTTCTTGAACAGATTAATCAAAAGCTTCTATTTTTCCAACAGGTCTCCAAAAATCCCAGTCAGCCAATCACAACAGACCTGACGCTTACAAGCTATGGCTCCACCCACTCTGACCTCTCAGATGGCGTGCCATTATAAAACCGCCATCACAGAAAATGCTCCAGTGAATATACAATACAGCACAGTAGGACATTTGTACAAAAAGAGCAGGATATTTTCCTGTCGTAGGAGCAGCACAAAATTTCATATCTGAATGTAGAAAAGCTTCAAGAACATGCAAAACCAGGTATCTGTTAAGCTTCGCATCAATAAATATTAAACAATGATCACCAATTGATATGTTTAGTTTAATTTAACTCCACAACCGGGTTTGCATGTGTCCTCCTGCTTTATTTTTCCTTCAGTAAAATGTGACATATTTCCCTGAAAAAGAATCTTCAGTATGAAGAGCAATCATCGAATATTCCGTTTCATATAAATGTGTCATGTGATTTCATTCACAAGACCCAAAGGAGCATTTGTTTTGATCAAACTGTTATTTTTGTTATATTTTGAATACAAAATTTTGATTTCCTATCAACATTTAAAGTGTGAAATTAATCCTTTGATTAAAAAAAAAGTACTCAAAAGATAAATTCTTTCCAAATGATTATGTGTTTCTGGGAACCTTCTTCCATCAGAAGTCATCTTGTATGAGGAAAGATGAGCCGGTTTCTCAAAAGAGCATCACTCGCTCCGCTAACCTGATAACAACTCCTCCTCTGATATTGGTTACAGTAATGAAATTTAGGGGAAGAGGAACTGGTTCTGCCCAGCTCTACTGTAAATGTGATTAATAGAAACGTTTCGATTTATGCAGCTCTCACTTTTGAGGTTTATGGATCAGTCTTTAAAGTAATGATCAAGGGTACATATAAAACCTCATCTCCCCGGACAGGAGAAGAGACTGAAACCAGATGCTGAAGAAAATGGACAGACAATCAACTTAGGAGTACAGCTATGTAGCTGTTTGTCTACAGCACAACATAGTCATACCCATTCTTCACAACACTTCTATTGGCTATATATATATAAAACTGTAGAAGATTATAATTTTGGAATTTATAAAGTGTTGTAATTTTACAACCTAATTTTAATATATTTTAAGATGTAATTTCCTGTGATGGAAAGCTGAGCATCATAGCATTTCCTGCTCGAAAACCATTTCATTTAATGCTTCTTCCAATTTAATGCTTCTTTGCACAATAAACTTCTTTCAAAATTAAAATACCTATTTAAAATACTGACTTTTATTTAAATTATTTATTTAAAATATTGACTTTTATTTTCATTATTTAAAATATTGACTTATTTTCATTATTTATTTAAAATACTGACTTTTATTTTAATTATTTATTTAAAATAATGACTTTCATTTTTTATTATTTTCATGTAGTTATTAGTATTAAATAAATTGAATTTACCCATATTTAGTACAATAACCAATGTAAAAGAAAAATAATATTTAATGATTATTAAATAGTTTGAGAATTAAAATAAATAAATAATTGGGGGCGAAAAACCTTCTAAAGTGTTTTAGACCCTATGAGACAAAGAAACATTTCAGTAAAAGTGGCGAGTATAGCAATGCCAATACACAACAGTGGTTGGATTGAAATTTCACTCTGCACAGCATGTCATACATCTCCATGATGTCCAGGTCTTTGCCTCAGAGATAAGAAATCAAATTATAACGTGGTAATGTAGAGTGGGCAGGAGCCAGGCAGTGAAGTGGACGTCTCATTAAGTTAAACTGGGTAGTTGCTGGCTATTGCTCCATCCAATATGTGGTTACAAAAATATAAAAGCCATATTCTTTACAGAATTAAACTCAAAAACATCAAAAAGAAGCAATATCCAAATGGACCATTACTAAAGAAGAGACATTAGCTGCATGCCACTATGAACAAGAGTGATACACTCATCCGCAAATGTCACTGCAGATTGGATTAGTATCCATAAATGACAAAAAAAAATCATAACTGTATTAGATTACTTCGAGAGTAACGATTGGATACCATTGCAAAAGTTAATTTCTCATATACAAAAATATTTATTGACACAAATAAAAGTACTAGAGCCAAAATTGTTCCACGGTTAGTTACAATGTACACACATGTCATATGAATTCAGATCTGTACAAATTGCTCAAACACGTACTGTTTGGCACAAATGAGTCCATCAGGTGAAAAAGTACCTATGCGTTCATACTAAGGACCCAGTCAATGGTCTCTAGCAGGAAATTCATGTTATAGTGGGCAGCAATGTTCCGGAACACTTCCACCTGCTCAGTGAAGCTCTGTGAACGTGCAAACAAGAGGAAATGAGCAAGCATGAGACATTACCCGAATAAACAAACATTTGTAGGTTGTCCAAACATTAAGTATTCAAAAGTTTGGTGTCAGTTTGTCAAAATCTAGCATTACATCACTTGATCACCAATGTGCAGCTTTTGGCTTTACAAGACATTGTACAAGTGATGGACTGGAGTGGTGTAGATTACCAGCAGTTTGGAGTCTCATTCTAACGGCACCAATTCACTGCATAGGATCCATTGGTGAGCAAGTCATGTGATGCTAAATTTCTCCAAATCTGTTCTAGAACTCATCTACATCTTAATTTTCAGCAAATATATATTTTTTGTCAACTATTTCTAACCAAAAGCATTAATTTCTTTTTTTAAAATTTTTTTATAGTAATAATACTAATATGTGGAGGTGTTAGCATAAATACCTTTGTGGTGAAGGTGAGGTTGAAATCTCCAGCACAGATACAGTAAATCGGCATGTTTGCTTCCTTCACTCCTTTGCATTTAGAACATTCCTATGATGGGATAAAGAGCCATTTACGTAAGTGAAAGTCAATGGATGTGCATATACATTACACTGGGACATTGAACTTTTCCAAAGCCTCTAAAACCCTCTGTAAGCATCAGAAACGTGGTCTACAATGCTGTCTATGTCCCTCACCAGGTCTTGTAGTGTGTAACTCATGAGCTTCTTTTGAAGCGCCTCCACCAGGGCCATTTCTATGGACTCTGTGTCGTACTGGGCCTGGCAGTTAGAGCAGAACCACTGAGGAAGAACTGAACCATCCTACACGGGTAAAAAGGTAAGAAGAGTGAAGTGGGAATATTAAAAACTTTTCCGGCCAGCCTGATCACATAACAAAGATCTAAACATGGGAAAACACCAAGCAGCATTAGCTTAATGACATTCAAAGAACCTCTGGAATCCATTAAGCAAATGTAAACACCAACGAGCAGCAAATCATTAACCGCACATTCAAATAAGAGATGAACTGTAACAAGAGTCCTGTTGTTACCTGGGAAACTGCTGGGTCTTTGCAGAGATCAAGGTCACGACAGAAGTTACAGTGGTGGCAGATAACCTCTGGCAGGATGTAGGACTTGCAGGGGTCACGGAACTGGGCGTCCTCTGAAAACTCTCCAACGTCCACCAATCGCAAAAGATCTCGCTTCAGTTTGTTCACCTGATTGACAATATTGGCATCCAGAGAGAGCACCTGAAGGGACGTTACAAACAGAAACAACATGTCATGAGGTCTTCATAAATAAACTCTCCCGTTCAAAAAGTTTGTGGTTGGCTCTTGTAAGTCTCTTATGCTCGATTTATATGATCAAGAATACAGTAATATTTTATATCTGTGATGAAAATCTGTATCTTCATGCTGAAAACATACTTAATACTGCTAGTGATGAACAGAAATTTCAAACAAACATCATTTAAAATGTTTCTTTTGGAAAAGTTTTTACTGTCAGTCTTTAGGAGTTTAAAACACAAGCAGGAGGTGCATGTTGATACCTGGCAGACATATTTAATAAACTCTAGAGCTGGGTTGTTGAGGGGCAAGTGAGAACCAGGAAGAACAGGAAACATCTCGGATGGAAGCGTAACACTACGAGTGCTTGACACCTTCTTCTGAATCTTCTGAGTGATGGTGAAGAAGTTCTGTGTGAGTTCACTTGACACATACTCCTGAGAGAATGTAATCAAACCTACAACAGCACGAAGACGAGGAAAATAAAAGCTGTTAGATTACGTGCAAACAATATTTATTGTAAAACTTGGATTTTGAATACGCTGAACATTTAGAAATTAATCAATGGGTATATTTTAATATTTTAATTTTGAAAATATAAGCTCTCTGACTTGTATTTCAAATTATAAATCAAATAGTTCAAATAATTCATCATAAATAATCAAAAGCACTCGATATTTTCAAACAGATAAAGCTGAGTTGTTTGACGTATTACCAGGAAGTGCACTGACATCCCCAGCTGGCTTCTGGGATGCTTGGGTCGCTCCTCGTCTCTTAATGGGAGTAGCACCAGGGGCGTTTCGCCGAAGCTCTAGTTTCATGCTGTGATAGACAGCTGCAATGTATGCTGCGAACAACAAAAAGATTATAATAAGATGAGAAATTTAAATAAAACTGATGCTGCAATATTTTGATTATGTGTGCAGCCTTAAATGATCCTACATGAGACAAAAAGACACGTGGCCAATTTCACTTTTACTTTAAGGCTGAACAAAGCGACAGGAATTTTGAAGGGTCTAACCTGAAATGATCATGAGAAAGTATTTCTGACAGGATGCTGTCTGAGGAAGGTACTGCATGATGTTCCAGTTACTTTCAATCAAGTCTTCTACGTCATCTTCCCCATCCTGTTCTTCATCCTCCCCTTGGTTTTCGTCATCTTCATCCTCATCTTCACTTCCATTCTCCTCTTCTCCATCCTTCTTTTTCTTCTTTTCACTCCCATGCTAGAATAGAAAAACAAAAAACAAAACAAAAAATCAACATATTCAAATGCCAACTATTTATTTATTTTTAACACAGAAAAAATGGTTTCTATGCTCTGAGCTTCACCTCTCCATACAGAAGGCTAGAGGGAAGCTTTCCTTTCACTCCTCCACAGTTAGCTGGATCCATCCACAGTAGAAACTCCCAACAGCGTGAGAATGTGATGGACAGAGAGTGGAAGATTTCCTTTGAATGGATACTAAGGCCAAGACAGGAAGACAAAACAGTAAACAGAAAATGAGTCCAAATAATCTAATACCAAAAGACCGGAAGTCAGACTTTTACATTGCATAAGAGTCTAGAGCAGGGGTCACCAAGTTCAGTCCTGGAGGGCCGGTGTCCTGCAGATTTTAGCTCCAACTCTATTCAAACACACCTGAAGCAGCTAATCAAGCTCTTACTAGGTATACTTGAAACTTCAAGGCAAGTTGGAGCTAAACTCTGCAGGACACCGGCCCTCGAGGACTGAACTTGGTGACCCCTGCTCTAGAGGTTAAGAGTCTACGTAAGAGTGAAATCAAAAAATTGAAAAGTCATTAAAACCTGTTAGTGATGTACTCTACGTATCCAATGGCGTCATCAATGCGTCGTTTCTTGGTGCAGAGGATGAGACGGTTGAAGTTTCCATAGATGACAGATGATCCCAGACGCTTGAACTCTGCCACAAGTCTGAGTGTTTAGAATAACAATACAAACGTCATTATCAGTCTCAAACAGCACTGCATGGTCATGAGTTTAACTGAAGACGCATACTTTGAAAGTGGCTTAAATGCATCTCAAATGCATTTAAGATAAAAAGCTATTTTAAAGACAAAGTTAAGATAACTTTAACCCTAAACAACAAATTCAAATCTAAAAACTTGGCAGTCTGTGAGCTGTACTCACTGCAGGAAGATCTTCTTCATCATGTTGAGGAGTGTACGGTGCAGGGCCGGGTCGTACAGCAGAGAGCTGGGTGATCGCAACCAGCGGTAAAAATGCATCACCTGGTTATCAGCATAGACGTTATGATACTGCGTGATCTCCCGGACCCAACCGACAACCATACTCTTCAGAATCCTGCATGACGGCAGAAAATATCCATAACTTGTGTGTATACAGAGTTTTTGAAGAAAAACAAGATGGGTTACATTTGTTGACCGTACTCATTTCTTCATGCATACCTGAACGTGTTGGAGCAGAGTGCCGTTTCATCATAGCTGGCCACTGTGTTTGCCCCCTGATTCCCTGACATCATTTCCTCCAGAGATGCGTGCTGAATGACATCAAAGCTGACGCCGATGCTGGCCCCGCCTTCCATGTCGTTAACGTGCTGGGACTGTAGAATGGTGTTCACTGCCAGACTCTGAATATCCAGCTCCACACAAACTGAAAGAAAGTCAAAAGTACTTAATTCACTTTTCAACCATATCTGGCCATTCGGTGGGTTCCTAAATATAAAAGCAAATACCAACTATACTCAATACAGGAGACTTAATATCATGCAAGTGTACGTTTTTACATATGTGCAACATTTTTAAGTCATTTTTAGGATAGTTATTAATATTATTCTTTCACAAAACAGTAATAAAACAACACCCATTGGATATTTAAGCTAAACTGCCATCATCTGCTCTGTCAATAATATCTGTCGTTATCTTAGTCTGCGTGTCTGATCCTGTCTCTCAATGTACTGGATTGAACTTGCTTACCTGTTGAGTAGCAGCCATGGCTATTGATCTCCATGGAGCCTCTCTCATCACTCTCCATCACCAGTCTGCTGTCGTCAGCCTCTTTCCCCCCAAGGTCTGGACGTGCCGTAGGTGACAGCCACAACAAGTGGTTGTGCTTTCTCAGATGACGTGCAAGAAATAGATCTGATCCAAATATAGAAATGTCCTGAGGCAGATTTCCCACAGGCAGGTGATAATACCTGCAGAGAGAAAGGACATTACAGTACATGAGTCTGAACCCAGCTTTTCCTAGCATGCCCTCAGAAGTTGATTTCTTTAGGGTTAGGTTACATGTAATTACATTTACATTATATATATATATATATATTATATATACACACATATATACATATACACACACACACGTACATATGAAGAGTTGATTTGCAAAAACATAACAAATAAGTTTTTTTTTTTGACTCTCAAAAATGTTCATTAATTTTTATTTTGTTACTTTTTTTTTTTTTTTACTTAGTCCTAATAACCCAAATGCAGTTTAATTGAGAATGCACAGCGAAAAAAAAACATGATTTCTGAGAATTGTGAGCATTACAGACTTCAGTGCAATTTTTTGTATAGTCAAATAAAGAATGTTTTTCCATTATAATAAAATAAATGTAAAAATCAAGATAAAAACATTTAGTATGACAGTGACAAAAGTGTGTGACGTACCTGGCCATATCAAAAGCCTGTGAGAGACAGCTGTCCAGGTTCAGGTAGTGTTTTATCATGCGGCGAGCACCGTGCCGCTGCCAGTCCAGTACATTGTAACTGATCTCATCAATAACATGAACCGGGACCACCGGGAACTCCTCCAGTACAGTCATGCCAGCCGCCAGCCGCCGCAGCTCCCAGTTAGACTGAACAGCAATCAGGGTCGGACCACGGCGCTCCTCCTGCACACATTGACAAAAACAGCGGTTATCCATCTGCTCAACTGTGCTGTGCTTTAAATACGATGATGCCATACCTTGTAGTTGAGGAGAATGCGCTGCAGTGCACGGTAGATGGCTTTGACATCGTTTTCAGCACGCACTTCAAACAGATGTTTCTCAGGTGGCAGCAGCTCCTCTGTGGTCTTCTCCAAGAGTGCCGTGCGCTCTGCTCCGTACAACGAACTCAGGTTCGGCATCTGATTACTGCGTACCTACATTTTTGTGTAAATTTCAGTAGGGTAAACTGCATAATTGTTTGTATTGTGTATTTTTCACATTGCAGCATGATTAATTAAAATTAAGATGTGCGTCGTATTCGTGTCATGTTCAGCAGTGACAGCTTTTAAAGAAAAAGCAGCCCAAAACAACCTAATAACCAGTTGCTATGATGTCTGTTCATCAAGAATAAAAGAAAAAAAAGAGGAAATCAATACCTTCTATATAGGTGCAAGTATTTTACTAAATTCTTAGTATATAAATTCACTACTGGATTTTTTTTACCCCTCCAAATAATATAAACCTCTCATTTACGAACTAGTCATTGAGCCGACGATTTAGCCTAGCTGACATTTCAATTTAGCCTACAGTTAAGCCAGTAAACTACATTATATGATTAATTGCTGTTTTTAATAAAACACAGCATCTTTTACACCGTCTTACCATTTTATCAAAGCAATAAGCCACAAGGTGAAGGGGGTTTTAGGTACTCCATTACTCATGCCTTATAATGCCACTTTCTGTAGTAAAATTACTTTAAATGAATTTAAAACATTATGATAAAGAAGCAATTACTGCAGTTAAACGTCAACAATCCCATACTGTCAAATTCAAAGGCAAAGGCATTTGACCTTTTCATCAGTTATTTCCTGTTCACTGACATTTTATCACTTGAGTGTACATTTTTGTTTCCTACTCGTTGTTGAGTTTAGAGTTCAGATGCTTGCAGCTGAAGTTTAGAGCTTACGGTGTCGAGGACAAAGATGCTGGCTTTGCGCTGGGAGGGTATGAAGAGACCAAAGAGAGCCTTATGGCCCTGACTGTGATGGTACAGGTAGATGTGCCTTACACTGCCTGTAACAGATAAAAGCACATATTTAACTCAAACAACTGCTACTAGATGTGTAAGCACTTCTACGGTGTATGTACAAATAATGTAGCAAAAACCAAAAAAACAAAAAGTGATTATGTCACCTGGCTCGAGGTAGCTGAACTGGGCCAGGGATCTCATCTCTAGGTGCTCCAGGTCGAAGGTATCAGCCTCTCTGCCAGCCAGGTCTCTGACCACCTGCTTATTGACCATACACATGCAGCCCAACTGGACCAGGGCACGGAACAGCAGAGGAACCTACAGGGCAAGAGACAGATGTAGAGAAATTACCTTTATTGATACTATAAACCCGCTCTGGGAATTTCTGTAGAATATTTACGTTTCCTATCAAAAAAATAAATAAAATAAAAATAAAAAAATTAGCAAGATCTTATATAATTTGGTAAAGGCCCTTACCTGTGTCTCATAGACACCCTCAATATCAGGAGCTGAGAGGTCAGCATTGATCTCATTGATGTGTTCCTGGTACATGTCCTCAGGAACAGCATACTGGTACAGATAATACACCACACCAGAGCGTGGAAGTATCCGGTTCACCTGTCATTTTAATGAATCAAAATGAAGTTTGACCCAATAAAAAAAAAAACCTCAATACTTGCTTAAAGCTGAATAGGCTAGCTCTAAATTGACTTGCTCATCACACAGATCATTCACAGAATTGGTGGTGAAAATGTTATAATGCAGACCTTTTTGCAATTGGCTCCTTCTTCTTGCTTGGGCACTTTCTGATTGACATAAAACACTCGTGGGATGTTGAGCTTCATGCAGTGCAGATCACTGCCAATGACCGCCCACAGCTTATAAAAGCCTGGGTGACTGGTTTCTGCAATCTGGAGAAAGTGGATAAAGAAACTTCATACGATTTGATAATATTAAAAAAAAAAGCTTTGGTGAACACAAGAGACGGTTCTGTACTGTATGTTAGATCTAAACTGCTATTGTGATGTACCTGTACAATTTGCCAGGGCATGTCCAGAATACTACGGGCGGTTCTTCGCAGGAAGCTGCCTAGCCCTGTTGTGGGTCCACCGCGGATTACACCGCCGCCAGTCGGTTGAGATTCCCCATCAGTTAAACGCCGTCGCTTCCGCCGTTCTTTCCTCTGGCGAAGCTGCAGCTCCCATTTTTTCTTATGGTAGCGTAACCAAACAAGAAGTTCCTCCTACACACATATTATACACGTATGACTTTACAGTGGAGCATTTCTTTTGTTTGACAGCTTAGAAATGCTATAAAAAAAACTAATATCTGATCGTATGTGCAACATTTTTATCCTGTCTGAATTACCCGGCTGGCGCCAATTGCTGGTGGCGGCCCCAGTATTTCTCTCCAAGACTGTGTGAGTTCATTCTCTTGAGACTCAGCCTGGCTGTCCTCTCCTTGAGATATCCTCTTCCTCTTTGTGCTGATGAGGATGGCGGGCTGCACAGGGCGCTGAGGAGCACCGAAGTCCTCCATATCAGGAGTCTCACCAGCTGGTAACGTTTGCTGGGCGACCTGAGAGAATGAAAATACGTGCATTTATAAGCTGAAACCCAGGTAAGTTTTATGAAAACTATGTCTTACGGTAGACCTACCTGTCTCTTTCCCTCGCTGGTAAAGAGCTCACTGATCTTCTTCTGCTTGTAGATGTCATTCTTTTCCAGAAGCTTCTTATGCAGCCAGTCTGGATGCCGTACTCGGGGTACTGGATTTTTCACCTGAAAAACAAAAAAAAATCCTGTTAAAAAGTAACTGTTGAGAACTACACACAAGAAAATATAAATTCAAAACGCAGCTAAATATAATATACGTTTTTTCCCTCTCTCCACATATCAAATCAGCCAACCAGGACACTTTTATACAGTAATGTAGAGTGGAGTTCTGCACCAATGAAGCAGGCAATTCAGTGCAACATGACAACCAATGCAACTACGACAATTTTGACTATGGTGGAAGGCGACAGAATTTAGTGCTTGACTCACAGGGGGTTAAATGACCGTGAATGTTTATTTACCTGTTGTAATGCTGCAGGGATAGTGATGATCTTCTGTATGGCACTGCCCAACCGCTCAATGTAGTAACTCCAGTCCAGAATCTGACATGGGAAAAGGAACAAACCATATTTGAAAAATATAAAACAGACAATAAAGAGTTTTTATGGTTAAGGATGATCCAGGCTAACTTAAAATAAACTCACAGATCTAATATCAAGGTCATGGAGGCTGGGCATCTTTAGCCATTTGCGAAGGAAATGCTTTTTAACACTCTCTTCAGCCTGAAAAATGGCCAGAGGGATCGCCCTGGGCAAGGCAGAATAAACAACTTATTTATCTTTATACAGACACAAAATGTAAAAAGTGCTTTTTGTGAAATACTGCTACAATTTAAAACAGCTGAAACATGCTCTCACCTTTCAGTGACTGGAGAGCCCTCTGGTTTGCGGGAGATGACATAGCGACAGCTGAGGCCAGCGTCCTTCACCATCTGATCCCCAAGGAACTCGGCAAGACGCTTGGCCGTGCTGATGGAGGTGGACTTCTGCTCTCCATAATCTTCCAGTTTACGGGACATGGAACGGTTTTCTGAAATCAGCTCAAACAACTCTGCATCTGGCATGTTTGCAGCCTTGAAAACAAAAGAGAAGAACAGCACTCGCATTGAGTATCCGTCCCTTGTTAAAATACTAAACATGGGTATAATTATTATTATAAAAATGTGAGTGATTATTCCAATTGTCCCATACATGATTTTGTAACATGTGTCTATAATACCTTGCTGTAGAGCACATCAAGCCAGTAGTCAGCCACTTTAGCCACAGAGGCATAAACCTCTTCTAGAGTTGTGCCTTTCAGGAAGGCTTCGAACACAGATGACTGGAAGATCTTAATGAGTTGAAGTTCTCCTCTTCTCTTCACCTCAAAGCCCTTCAGCTCAGCCAGCGACCCGTCCTCATTAAACACAGCATATCTGAGAATAGATGAAGATAGGAACTGAGCAACTACAAACTCAGATTAAAATAGATCGTTTCCTGAATAAAACTAATGTCCATTAGTTGAGGTTTTTATCTAAAGCAGCTGTAATTTGGATCTTCTAGTGACTGCAGTTACTGGACAATGTCCACACACAAAGAGGTTTGATGCAGTTCTCTCACCTCTTCTTTAGTTTTTTCCCTTCTTCTTTAGAGGCAGGCAGGATCATAGCCAAGTACGGTCCATCAACTTCAAAGAAAATACTGTTCTCAGCTCTGGTCTCAAACGTTAAAGATGCTGGGTCCACCAGTTCTTGATACTGATGATTCGTGAAACCCTCCTATACATACAAGTGACAAAAATTATAACATCATCTCCTTTTTAATATATAATTAACCTGACGATAATTTGGTTTACTGGTCAAGATAAATAAAATAAAGAAAGATAAATTACCTTGACCATGATATTGAGCATGGCTCCTGGATAACTGATGGTCACCTTTGCCTTCTTCTCATTGGTGGATTTTATGACAAAGTTCTCAGGAAAGGTGTTGGGAAGAACACACCATATACCATCAGTGTCTAACTCAAGAGGCCTCCTAAAGAAGAGAAGAAGTCACTCGATTACATTAAACTGTAGTGAAAAAAAGAAAAATCCCGTAACCACAACAGTATTTATGGGTTTGGCATAAGAGTCTAACCCAATCTGCTCAATGAGTTCTCTGGCCTGTGTGATAATGTTGGCACCGGTGAAACAGACAATCCCTGCCATCTCCATTGAGTACCAGCGTGCTCTGTGAATCGCAATTGTGAGAGACAATATGTAAGACAGTTATAAAAAAACAAACAAACTCAGCAACTACTGAAGAACTCCTCAGGTTTATCAGCACTAAGACTGGGCAATAAATGTCCCTAAAAAAGTGATGGTTCAATACCCTTTTCTCATGACGTATCCGTAGAAGGAGTTGAGGATGCATTTGTGTGCCAGCTGCAGAGACTCATAAAGGATCTCCATGTTCTTGCAGCGCTTCACCTCCGCTGCGTCCCCATTATCCTGTGCTGTAGACAGCTTCTTCTTCCACACCTGGACAGATGATAGTTACAGACAAAACTTATAAAAAGGAAATGTATAAAATCCTCCTCCTCCTTCCTGCAAATCAACATGATTTGTGTCTGAAAACAGTACCTTGTGGAGTCCTTTGAACTCATATCGACGGTCTCTGAAGGCTCGAACCGTGTCAACATAAAAAGAGTTCTCTCTCTGGCAAATGGTAGTAACTCTCTCCTCCAGTCTGGTCAGGTGCACCTTCTTGTAGGCTTTTCGACAGTAGTCTAAGAAAAAAAAAACATAATAATATGCATCAATATTCATCTATACACGTATGTAAGTAGGGCTGGGTATCGTTCCAAAAATACAGACACCTGGAGTTCGATACCGGTTCCTGAATGATACCTTTTTCTATACCAATTTTATGAAAGAGATCTCAAAAACATTTTTTTCAGCTTGTTGCCATTCATGCAGTTAACCCTAACAGACTCAAAGCCTCATCCCCTGAGCCACTGCACAAAGGAACAAAATATATCCAAAACAATGAATCAGTGCAAATTAGTTTGAATAAAGTTCAAATAGTTTTCAGTTTACACATCTGTTATGCTACCTTTACATTAGTGCATTATTATTTATTCTTGGAATAGGCTTATAATATTTTCCCCTATGAAAATTTTGTGCATTTAAATGTTTTAAGGCATAAAACATTTGTCTTTTAATTAATGAAGATTTCATTTTATTGTTGAAAAATAACGGGGATTTTATATTACAGTTTAAAACACTGAAGAAATACTGTTTTAATACGTTTTGTAGTAGCCTATTATGTACATTCTACTGAACAATAGTAATATATTTCTGCTGCCATGTCCAAACCAAAATTTTATTTTGACGGCTTGCCATGAATACCTTCACAGTTCAGTGTGTACATGATGAGTTGTTATTCATGTAGCCTACTGTATTTAGGTCCTCATTTAGTGAGACGAAAGGTGTTAATATCACCGGAAGCCTCAGGCGCAGTCAGTATGCTAGTAAACAAAACCGCGCATCTGCACCATACATTAAATATGGTTAAAAATTGACAAATGCTATTGAAAGCAGGAGTGTGCCCACTTGAGTGTGTGCGCACGTTTGTGTGTGTGTGCACACAGATAGGGCGGAACTGTGCTGCGTGCAATACAGAGCGCAATTTAACGTAGAGACGTGCCATCGTGCAAATTATGTAAATAAAGGCTATTTTACACACTTCTGGTCAAACACACTGGCTAGTGCTGCAGTCTTATTGGCTCACTGCCGTTGATGAGATAAACCCCTTTAGGTATCGAAATTGGGTACCGAATGAGGAGACCTTTTTTGATTCTTGGTGGTATCGAGGCAATTCGGTCGGTACCTAAAAAAGTATCGAACTTGATACACAGCCCTATATATAAGTGCATAATTGATGCTCATCTTGGCCATGGCAACAGTCACACAAAAAAAAACCTAGTTCCCTGCAGGTGTACACTAACCTCCCAACCGCTTCTTCTCATGCCGAGCTTGATCTTCTCTGTTGAGCTCATGGAAAGCACGAGGTGAACCATTAGGAAAGAGAGGAGGAAACTTTTCCGATTCTAGCTGTTGCTGAATGCGATGAAACTCACTTCTACTCGCAGGCACTAGGAGGAAAAAGAAAAACTATATTAACATCTCTTAACTCTTTACATTTTAAACTTATTTCAGTGTCAATGACAATTGTCCTGACATGCTGGCTCAGAAATATTTCTTTATTATAACCAGTGATGAAAACAGCTGCGCCGCTTAAACCATGACAAACGTTATTTTATCAATTATTCGATGAACAGAAAACTCAAAACAACCGCATTCATTTTAACATTTATTTCAAAACTGCTATAATATGTTATAAATTATGTTACTGTGACTTTGATCAATTTAATGCATCCATACCGAATACTGAAAAACAATGAGTTATTTTAACACCTTCTCAAAGATGTAAGACGTTCAAATCACTCACTAATCTCTCCTCTCCACTGCCAAGCCATCCTGCGCTGACAGTTTGCACCAGGTTTATTAAAATCACAAGCAGCACAGGTTGCTTCATCCACCATGGCAGAGGGCTAGATAAAAAAAACCAATGGAGAGAAAGAGATCATTTGTCTTATTTGATTTATATACAGCTAAACCAGAAAAAAATTGTCTAATAATGTCATTATAATTAAATCAACACCTATCTAAGATAAGAACTCTACTGCACCTGTAGTCTGTTGGTGAGGATGATGTTGGGGTACATGGCCCCCACATCCAGATGGTAAATAAGAGGACACTCAATTCTATTAGGTACTTCCTTCAGAGAGAGCAGCTTCCTCTTGATTTCATCACACACCTAAAACAGGCAAAATAACTTGGAAACATGTATAGATGCCAGTGATAATTCATAAAACTGACATGACGTCTTGTGTCTAAAAGCACAAAATGCCACACATGACCGACTGACCTCATTAAAGTTGGTGACCTGCTCAAGAGGAATCTTCTCCTCTTCCTCAATCGCATGACGAAGAGTACGCTCCACTCTCTGAATCAAGAAGTCAAATGCTGCTGGATTCTGTCAGAACAAGAACAATTCTAAATAATTATTTAGATACAGCACAAATAAAAATACCGTGTGCTTAGATCGAAGACGAAGTTCTAGTTACCATTTTAAAGCGGCAGGGGATATCACTGCGAAACACACCAGACTCTAGAGCCTCGACGTGACCGCCCACATAAGTCTCAGAGTCAAGTACATGACCATCCTCTGTGAGTTTGTTGAAGACCTGCTCCTGCTTGTTTGGGAAGACAATGTTGACATGGAAGGCCTGAACCATCAGCAAGGCCTCGCACAGGGTACCGGAGCCTTTGCGCAAAACCTGTTTACATATTTGTATACACACATATGAAGAAAATATCATGTTGCTATTACATCTACAGTTTCGATTTATCACAGTGTAGTAGCAGCAATAAAAATAGGAGACTTCGTGTATTCAGACCTCATCGGGTTCCATAGGAATTATAGTGCAGAGGGCAAAAATGAAGGGATGAACATACTTCATGTAAAGATAGTATGTGGCCACAGCGTCAGACACTGAATAGGTGGCCAGAGTCTGAAAAACAATAATACAGCACATAAAGCACAAAAGTAAGCAATTCTTATTCTTTAAACGCATAAAAATAAATAAAGAAGGATAAACAAATAAGATATATATATATATATATATATATAAAAAAACTGATTAAAAAGGAATGAATGAATCACAAACTGACAAAATCACAGCCAAACAGAGCATATTTAATGTTTAATATGAAGCTATGATATGCAGGATTTTAGAACAATGACATTTTGTTGCTGGCTGCACAAAACATTGAAAATGACAACGGACAAGCTAAATATCTTGTTGCAGCTGATACCGTGTAAGTGAACAGTTGTGTAAATGAGAGTCAGTTGGGAGCAAGACAGAAAAAGAAGAGCACCTGTGGTTCTTCAGTAGCCATACGGCACATCTCCTCTGGGTCCAGCTCTACAGGGTCATAGCCTAACTTAGCTTTCGCTGCAGCCTTGAGGTTATGACTTCCTACAGGCAGGTAACTGTCTCTCTTTACCCACCTAAATAAAGAGAGAGAGAGAGACACAGTATATTTACTAATATAAAGCCATACATATACCGAACATAAGTATAGAGTGGGTTATTTTCATTTATTCTCCTTTAAGAAAAACATTTCAGCTGCTCGCACCTGAGGCAGTCCATGTGTATAGCCTGGCTGGCTTTATATTCCCCCTGATTGTCCTTCTGGAAACCGATCTCCCGATGCATATTCAGGCCAAGCTGGGCCGCTCTGGCTTCTATAAATGGCCTGAGGACCCAGAGACACAAATCAACCATGGGCACATGCTATCGTACAAACACGCAAGAAGAAAACACCAATCATCAACACAAGTAAATGCCATTTAATTACATAAATCGTTCTATGTAAAACCATAATTTCAGACAGTTTAACACAAATCATATCCCACCAGTCAAAGAAATCTCCGTTGTAAGTGACAAAAATGTTCGGCTTGGTTTCATGGACGTGTTCAAACCATCTCTGAATAAGAGCGGCCTGCAAACATACAAAAAAGGTCAGATATATGGAAGGCCCATTTACAAATGACAGAAAATGGGTTAAACAACTTCACAATACCGTTTGTTTAATTGTGGCAACCTCGTAAACAATGCACATCAAATACTGTTCATCTTTA
>JAUMHQ010000093.1:1176031-1188229 GCA_032361165.1 Enteromius paludinosus | reverse complement strand
ATCAAATACTTATTTGACACAGTAATTCCCAAATAAATTGTTAAAAAAATCATACAATGTGATTTCCAGATTTTTCTTTTTAGATGCTGTCTCTCACAGTGGAAATGCACCTATGCTGAAAATTGTAGACCCCTCCATGATTTCTAAGTGAGAGAACTTACAAAATCACCGGGGGATCAAATACTTATTTACCTCACTGTATATATAAATGAAAAGAGGGAGACTGTAGACGAGATTACTTGAGGGGAGTTACCGTGGATGACAGATGACAGAAACAAATCTGTAAGTATCTGTTCATTCATCCTTTGTGCAATGTGGTTAATAAGACTACATTAACATGCTGTTTAAAAGTGTAAAAAGTGACTGTATAATGAAACGATTATTCAAATACTTCACTAAAAAGTACAAATCATTGATGTCCTCAAGCAATTTGGAACATAATATAAATATTATTATCTGAAATGCTGTTTGCTGTCATTTTCAACAGAACACCATAAAAGCTGAGCCCAAGACAGGGGTGATGAAAGAAAAATGAAAGGTTTTGGATAGCAGCACAAAGGGGATCATTCTTTTCAGAGAAGCTCACATGATGCCAGAAGCTGCAACCGCACCTGGGCATCTTTCAGGCCACACAGCCTCAAAGACCAGCCTTTATTATCTGGCATTGTTACTGATTGAACATGTCTCGGAACATTAGCATAACTTTAGAGTTGACTGAAGAGGCCCTTTCACACTAACTAGTTTTACTGTTTTGTTTTTATCTAAAGGTTGGGGTTAAATGAAAGGAATAGTTAACCAACAATGAAAATTTGTTGAAAATTCACACTGTCAAAGATGTTCATGAGTTTGTTGCTTCATCAGAACAAATCACTTGCTCACCAATGAATGCTCTGCAGTGAATAGATGCCATCAGTCCAAACAGCTGATAAAAACATCACAATGAGCCACAATCCTTATCACTCCATTCTATCAATTAATGTCTTGTTAAAAGTGTGTTTAAATAAACAAATGCAATACGTTTGAACTTTAAATGGTTGCTTCTAATCAAAATATAAGTCCATAATAATGCTTTTCCCTGTTGTCTTCTTACATTAAAATCCACCAACACATTTGTTCTGAACTTTTCTGGTTTGTTTTCACTTGTATGCTTGATCTGTGCATATTTTTGTCTCCTGATTATAACGAAACCACATTTTCACTGGAAAAAGCAATATATTAATGTATAGGAAATCAATATATGAACTTTTTGTTTGCATGAACTATTCCTTTGAGCGACTACACCAAATCCTTTTGTGGTTTAGCACAGAAGGATAATTTATCCATGATGTTCAAAGCACAGATCAGTCCTTGACCTTTAACCAGCCAAATTATCTTCATTTCAGCATGTGCATCTGGTTACATCAGATTTGGGAAGATAAGCCTTTATAGTGAAGTCGTCTTTTAGAAATTTAATATAGCGTTTGTTGTATTGTTTGTAAATTATTTTCATTAGCTTCCATCTTGAATTTGACTCTTTTTTTTTTTTTTTTAAGAGAACAAAGACGGAGGTCTACTCAAGAAACGTTTCTTATTATCAATCCTTCATTTGATACATCATTGCTGAATAAGAGTGTTAAGTCCTTAAAAAGTAAGTCATTCTGATCCCAAATTTGAATGGTTATGTATGAAATGAGTTACTTAGGTTAAAACTTAAAGTCTGTGTAAAGTCAGTATTAAATGTGTGATCTGAGTTAATGTGTTATTAACCATCCAGCCAAATTTGAATGCTACAAAAAACGCGAAGTAAATAAGGTATTAAAATCTTTAAAAAAAAATAAGCCGTCCTCTCTGTTCTCAAACGCTAAGGGCTTGTCCGTTCGCTGCGCTGAAACCACGCCCACTCACGGCAAAGCTGCCGTCTTTCTCTACTGTCTTCTACAAACAGCTAGATTTAAATAAAGAGAACAAGCTCAGTTGTTTTGTAAATCACAGCAACCAAGTAACGTGAACTGTAGGCTGTAGTATCTAACAATAATTACAGTAACTCCTGACTGAACGGACGAAGCACTGATGCTAATGCGCTGTAGTTATTATGTGTGTGTTCGACTTAAAGCAGCACTGCTCCGTTTCGCCGGAGGGGCAGTGCTAGGTGGATCCATTGCGTCACCGAGCTTCCGAATTAGACCCGCCCAATAAATCCTGCTCACGAAAATGGCGAAAAACTGTTTAACAGTATATCCCCAGCAAAAAAGCATTATATGGTTCACAGTCTTTGCAACATGTTTCAGCAATGCATTTCTAAAATTAATAATGGGTTTACGAACAATTCTCAAAATTGACTTTACACGGTCTTTAATGTTGTGCCATCTTTAAATCGAGCCTATTACATGTACATTAAGGGGAAGATATCCTCATTCGGTGTTCAAGGACAAATGGTGAGTTATGGATGAGCTCAGCTCAGCATGTAGGACAAAGTGTCCAATTTCCAACCACTGATCTCAGAATATCAGAGAAAAAAAGCCTGTGGTACATAGTGTTCTCAAATCAAACTATCATTTATTCAGCTGCTACCTCGATCCATCCCGAGTTACAGCATCCTAAAACTATCGCTTCTGAGTTATCATCAGCTACAATTAGAAAGCAGAAAGCCTCCTTTAACAAATTTGACCAGAGGTTTCTTTGAAGCTCCTTCTTTTCTTCTCCCTCAATCTCAATAAAGTCTTATTGCTCTCTCTTCAGGCTTCCCGCACAGACTTAAAACTGGACATATCGTATTTCCTCTTTAAAAAGCAGTTATTGTCCTCCGTAAAGATATTCATCAGTTTGAAAAACAGTCCAGCCGTTGTGAAGGGCTGCTGGATTATCCGGCAAGAACAGGTGGGTTTTCATTAAAGCAAAGGAGGAGCCAGTCTAGACTAAACCAGACGTACGAGTTGAAGATCTCAGATGGACAGACAGACAAAGCGCGAGAACAGACGAGCGTGAACATGGTGCTGTTCACCACTAAGTTTGTCCAGAGAGCTTCGCTCTTTGTGTCCTTCGGAGGCTTAGTCACAACTTTTATTACAACATTCCTGCCATTATGGAAGACGATGAACTCGGATCTGAACGAGATGGAGAACTGGTACGAGGGTCTCTGGCACATGTGTATCTACACAGAAGAAGTTGGCATTCACTGCAAAGCCTTTGAGTCTTTTTTAGCCCTTCCACTGGACACTTTAGCTTCACGGGTTCTCATGTGCATTTCTATCGCCACGGGGTTCCTCGGTGTGGCAGCTGCTTTTTTCGGACTCCAAGGTGTTGAGATCGGCGCCGGGCGGGAGAGGATGAAGAGGACTCTGCTCATCCTCGGTGGAGTGTTTATCCTCGTGTCGGGGATCACGACCCTTGCACCTGTTTCACTAATGGCGTACATAATGGTAGTGAAGTTCTGGGATGAGAATCTTCCGGACGTGATGCCCAGATGGGAGTATGGAGAGGCCATGTTTTCTGCCTGGTTTGCTGGACTTCTTTTAGTGGTCGGAGGGGCTTTTGTTTTTGTTGCTGTCTGCATGGGCGATCACGAAGCAAAGCTGCAAAGTAAAATTCTCGCTCGCAATCAAGAACAACGCCCGAGAACTCAGCATTACAGAAAGACAGAAATCATATAGCTTAGATTTCTTGCTGGAAATTCACTCAGCTTCACCAAACCAAAACAAAATCATGTCAGACTCGATATATCACAAAATATGGAATTTGTTTTAATTAGAGTTGTGATTGCATCAGAAGAGTTTTCATATTTATTCATCCCCTTGAGAGGTAAATTATACTTTCAGTAATGCTTCAGTTCTTTTACATAAGAGTCAATCTCTGCAGACTTGAGAGATTTTTGAGCTGTCATCCTAAAGAAAACTAAAACTCTCCAAATCTTTTCTGTAAGGGTTGTATGGGATGGCAGCTGATTTATTTCAACAGTTGATGCATTAGACCGAAAACTCAATTAATGTTATGCATAATTTAAACTGAATAATTCACATTTTCTGAAGCTGTCAGACTTTTTAAACACCTTTAGAAAAAGAAATCAGTGGCCTATTGTTATAGATATAAACTAGTATAGTAAAAAGTTGTGTGTGCATTATTTTACACTTTTTCATTATCAGCAGTATGTTTTGTCAACAGCAGGTTAACCAGCATTTGGTAAATGCTGTAATGCAAGTTTATAGTATGTGTCAGAGAATATAGTATGTGCATATTTGGTATGTGTATTCTGTGCATAATCATAATTATCAAAACTCGCATCAATTGAAACCATTTTATATCTTTTTCTATTATATGAATTATTACGTTTCAGAGCGACGTGAGGATGAATATCCCTACGCATAATGAAGTCAGCTATTGACTGAATGTTTATGTTGAACTACTGTAAGCCAAGAGTTTAATAAACGGATGAATGAACGAAGAAGTAACCCCAAATAAAAGTGTACAGTTTGATTAGACCTCACTCCCAATGCCTCCATTCCTCTGTGTGAAGTGTTTTTGGGATAGCAAACATTGCCTGTATTACATCCCTAACGGATATTCTGGCATCAGTTAGAACAACATTAAAACAAGTATAAAGGAAATGAAAGACGATAAATAGGGAGAGACAAACAAGAGCTGAAGTTGAAAACAATGAATTCTTTTTTCTTGTCTAGGACAGGCATGCTACCTTTTAGTGCTCGGCTAATCTTGCCAGTGAAAGTCATCAAGCGTAGAGTTCAGATAAGAGTTTCCTGTGAAACACAGAGGTCAACGGGTACAAATGAAGAGAGGGTGTGCCATTGGCCTTCAGTCAGTGAGCATGCATCCATACACAGATGTTAAGTGCTTAACTGCTGATATCATTCCTTGTTAATATCTGGAATGTACCATATTAGCTCATTAAGGGAAATGTATAAAAATAATTACTATTAATTATGATTAATTGCAATTATTTATATCAGCTGCTAACCGTAGAAGAATTAATATCAACTAATCTGTTCATTCAGTGGACATATAGTGTAAGTTTTGGATTGGTGATTGATGGAAAGAAGAGCTGGGAGAGAGATCTGTCGCGATCCGTGGATATTGGGTAAATGAAAAATCAAGACCGCAAAAGCCTGGCTCCAAACTTAGGTGTTGCTGTGGAGCTAAATCCTCATCTTAGTGTCTCAAAAGACAGCAGACTGTGCTGCATCTAGGCCCACTCGATGCGTTTGCACTGATAGCATTTGTTGATATCATAAGGTAATATTAGCTAGTGATCTATCATAAACATGCATTAAACAGTATACCATGCATAAGACAATAACAACATACACAATGACCTGAAGGATATGTGTTCACGCAAATAAGGTTTTCCTGTGAATGAATTTAGGGAAAAGTCAGTTGTCTTTTCAACAGGGAGTACTAGTCAGAGTTGCTTTGTTCACATTCCTTCAAGCAATAAACCGTGTTATCCGTCGGTTGCCATGGTATCAGAGGCCTGTTTTGCCTTCCTGAGGTGTTAGCTGCCTTTCGAGGGAAGGGTCCACAGACCCTCATAGCTGCAGTTTGAGTTACCCCTTGGGTTGGGTAAAGCAGTATTAAAGATTATTTGTTAAATGTAACAAATAGTTTGCGCCTGATTGGTTCAAATGCTACAAAAAGCACATCTTTGCTGGAGAGATAAAGGTGTTAAAGGGGTCCTCCGCTGCCACATGCATTTTTTCAAGCTGAATAAATACAGCTCTAAAATAGTTACCATAAAAATATAATATTACCGATCCAAACTTTTAAAGGTGGTGTATAGTATATTTTTTATATATTTTAATCCCTATTTTATATACAATTATGTCTAATCTATGTTATCTTAACTGATATACATTTTTGCATTTTTAAACAAAATTACTATTCCTATCAATAAACTAATTACTAATCCTATCAATAAGCAATTGTGTCCTTGAAGATCTAAAGCTATAATTTCTTCCACAGGGGTTAAAACCAGCAGGGAAAGTACATCTACAGGAAAAAAGCATTAACATTCATAACACAGAATAAGGCTAATTCATAATTCATCAGATCAGTGATCTTCTATAAAATACGCTGTGACCTGAATGGCTCTGTGCACTGGCAAAGGCCATGTCTGTTGAAAGGAATGAGCGCCTCCTGAAATGATTTATCAGGTTTGTCCTTTTATCCTTGAGGTGATGTTTCCTCAGCTCTTCACCTCTAATCTTTGGTGACTTTCCTCCATTGCCAGCAGAGGGCCTCATAAGTAGATGTTCTGCCAGGATCTTTGCTTACTGATGGAGGTAAGTTTGATTGTACCTGCTGGCAGATGCTACAGAGATGTCAGAAGACTGCTGGTGCAAGACTGAATCCCTAATGCATTGGTTGATATTTACTGCCGCCTTAATGCATTGTGACAAACAGTGTACTGTTTTTTTCTACATAGAGTTAAAACTGTTGATGCATGCAAGCACAACTTTAATCAGGGAATCATCATTTCAGGTTTAGCCACAACCTCTGCTGAAATGAAGCGTCCTGCTCTCTGATCCGACAGCATACTTAATGAATATGAAATCTGAGAGGTTCCTCTTTGTGATGAGCACAGCAAAACCCTTTCAATAATAATTAGACTGTAAGTATCGTCAGACCTCTTTTTACTCCTCTTTCAAAGGCAGTCAGACAGATATGATGCAGAAGAGATCTAGATGTTTACATACTGGAGGTTAGAGTTAGAGAGGTAGATGGTTGCTAGAGTATTCTGGGTGAGAGCACTGACAACAGACAAGACTGAGCAGGTTATTTTCAATATTAAAACAAAGCTTTTAATGTTGTCTTTTTTTTTTTTTTTCTATCGATAAATACAGTCTTGTGGCTCTTTAATGTGTAAGATCATTGTAATGCATCTGTTCAAGCAGCATCATCTCTTCTTCTTTACATGAAATAAACATGAATGAACACCAGAAGGTATCCAGTTTCAGCTGTAGAAAGACTTCAATTCACACAATTTTTTAAATCCACAATGTTAATTTAGTTTATTGACCGGAAAAAATTGGCAGATTCACGTAAAAATTTATTATGATTGGTTGGATCAAACTCTTGGTGAAGAGTGAATACCGTTATAGAGATTGCTGATATTGGGATAGTTTAATATCTGAATTGTACACAAACTGAATTGCAATAATTTTCCAAATTTTCAATTGTGTGGAAAAATGTAAAGTCTGTAAATGGCTGCTAACAGAGGCCAGAGATGCAGAAGACAGATGCAAATAGGAGAAAATACTGTAGCAGGAAGAGTAGATTGACTGAAAAAAAAAACAAATATTAATTGGGGGTGAAGGTTTGCATACATGAAAAATCATTCTTATTCTGTTGCTATGCAGTAACTAGGTTGTTAGTATGTATCATTTATTTAGTATGCTACACTGTCAGAAATAAAAGTATAAAAGATGTCACTGGGGCGGTACCTTTTCAAAATGTATACTTTTGTACCAATTAGATTCAAATATGTACACTTTAAGTACTGATATGTACCTTTAAGGTACAAAAATTGACCCTTTAGGTACAAAGATGTACCTTTTGAAAAGGTACTGCCCCAGTGACAGCTTTTGTACCTTTATTTCTGAGAGTGTAGGGTGTTCTAAGTTGTTGCATACTGGTCCAAGTCAGCTAAAAATCCTCTTAATTACAAAATCGCAGCACACCTATTTTCAGCAATACACTTTTAATGCTTCTCCATAGCACAAAGAATACAGGATGGGAAAACCACCTGCATTTAACCATTACTCAGGGTTAAAGGTTCATTCAAATTCCTAAACCAAAGTATGAGCAAACATAGCTAACAGTGATAGTCTTAGAAAGCGCCACTAATGAGCGCTAATGATCTGTAGGAAGATCATCCGCAGGGGTAGCATACACAGTAATGAAGCGAGAACCTGAGATTTGATCTGCTTAAACAGCAAATTAGACCCACAACGTGATATCATATCAACTAAGGAGAATAAAAGAGATCCTATGAACAGTGTTTTAGATAGCGGTCAAGCAAAGGAAGCAGACTGATAGGTTGGGGGAGTGACAAAAAGGAGCGATTGAGGTGCAGGAGGAGGGGGGTGAAGAGCGAAAGGGAAAGTGGAGCGCTGGGAAAATTCATGCTGTGTTAGCATCCCTGAGCAACTCCATCAATACTGCATACAGCTGAGTTACTGGCAAGAGTCCCGCTGCTGCAACCCCAACCTTCGCCAGAGAGAGAGAGAGAGAGCAGGAGTGAGTAAAAAAGAAAGAAGGGGTAAAAGAGAGGGTGTTTATGAAAGACAAGCACAAAAGCGGTGAGAGAGAGAGAGAGTAAGAGAAAGCTGTTCTTACAAGCGCCTCTGCTTTCTGGTGTGTGTGTGTTTCAGAGGTTCGTGGTGGGACTGTGCTTGGTCTTGGGCTACTGCAGTAAAAGCGTGAGGAGGAGGCAGGAGAGGAGAGTGCTGCGCTCTGGAATTCTCCATTGGAAAGAGGAATAACACCAATCCAGCTCCACTGATAACATCAGACCGGATACCTAACCATATCTCAGCGGCTTCCACGGCTCTGTCCTTATGCAGAAGACTCTGAGCACCACTGACTTAGACCGGGCCAGGTGAGTAGAGATCATTAACTCTCAGTTTGGCAATGTTATGCAATTCAGATTGTGATCTGCTAGCGCATGGAACAGTGTCTTATCAGATTTAATGAACTTCTGCAAGCAGATAAGATAAATGAAAGCTCTATACGTGTAACATCTGAGGCCGAGTTTTGCAAAGCGAAGCTCTTTGGTCAGGTCCGTGTAGATTTGAGGTACACAACGATGGAGTGTTGTAGTGGTGCATCGAGATCGCAGAGGATGGATGAACTTAAGTAAACTTTCCATCCCTCCAACTAAAAACTCTACCTCAGCTTTAGTTTTTCTTTCTACACTGAAAAAAGTTTAGAAGCAGTTTTCACTCTGAACAAATGGCATGCAACATTCAATTAAATGGGATATTTTGTACTAGTAAAAAACTATATGAAAAATTAATTTTTTTTTTTTAAAGTGTATTTCCCCACTTGGGGTTTCCACAAAACCATAGAATTATTAAGGAATTTTAAAACTATTTCCATGCATGCAAAAGGCATCCTTTTTTTTTTCTTCTTTTTTTTGGACATTTCGTTGTGCAATCTTTATACATGTGTGTGTGTGAACAAATGACTTAAATCTGCTAAACTGAATTATATTTTCATGTAGTACAATGATTATTGGAGTACGTTTACAAATATGATTATTACTTTATTCTTTCTATTTTAAAATGTAACATTTAATGACTTTAAATACTGATACTTTTAATTTCCTGTAACTATGAAATTTGCTAGCAGTTGGTGCATTAAGCATTGCTTACACATTACAATAATTGACTGTACTTTAAAATGTCATGTTAATGTGCAACTTGTTTTTTATCATCATTATTATTATTTCTGTGTAAAAAAAATTTTTTGGAAGTAAATTCTACTCATTCTTGATGGGTTCTGGAAGAATTGAAGGATACATCAAGGTTTCTCCCACAAATTAAAATAAAATAAAGAATTTATGGTGCGTTTGAACATTTTGACCAAATACTTGTCAAACACCATTTGCTTTGACTGTTAAAGTAAATGTGCTAGTAACAGCTAGAATTATGAGCATGTGCCTTGACCCACAACGTACTAAAGGTTAGCGTCTAAATTCCACAACCAGATCAGTGCTGAACTTCAGTGAACTTCTGATTATGGAAAAGACTTACAGCAAGTCACACTACTTTCAGCTGAATTCAAGGCGCACGTAAAGCACACGTCATAGATCTGGAGGCGTCAGAAGGCCACAATCAGGTCATGATGTTTGATTGTTTCTTCATTTCGGTGCTCCTAATGAGGAATCTGATTAGCTGTAAGCCAATATTTGAATTTCGTTTGCACTGTAATAATCCTGTGGCAGCTCGAAGTGATAAACTAAAGTCAAACAAAAGCCTCTTTACATCTCACTACAACTCTATTGTAGTTTTGGGAATTAACAACGGAAATTTTTATCGCTAAGACGTTGCTCTTTAAAAGTGGCCACGGATGGACCCTTGTGTGCTGAACAGGCTACCAAAAAGACCTCTAACTTTCCAAAATTGATGATGAATATTATGGTGAACTGCGTTTGTTCCAGTTTTCACGTTGCTTTGGATAATAGCATCTGCCAAGTGCATACATTTCTGCTAAAATGCAAATATAAATTTTTTTAAAATTGCATTATTTATTAAATTATTTTAATTATTGTTACTATTATTTTATTGTTATTATATGAAGAGCGCAATGGCAATATATATTTAGTTTTATAGGAACGAGAACTGTAGCAATATAATCAGTATGGTGTTTCCTGACATGTAAGTGATTGCAAATACGTCATTGTTTGTCGGAAAGCACATCCATTTAGCTAAATACAGCAACTGCTTACAGTACATGGTATCCCTGACTGAGGGTAGCTGTAAATGTTCTGGTGTAAACACTCAAACAATGCTGTGATGCTTTGCCTGTACTCCCACAGCATGTTGATCAAACAGCTGGGCTGCAGTGCAACTGGTTTACTGTGTTGTGGAATAAAACTAGGGACAGATATCACCGAATGGAAACAGGAGAGCAGGGTGAAGGCTGTCAAACATTAAGTGCGGTTCTGCTTTGTTGTAATTGTTCGCACTCTGATTTATCTTCCTGTGATCAGGAGACACTTTATCTTCTTGAGATCGGGGCAAATGGCCTAATGTTTAACCAGAAGACACTTTTTAATTAGGGATTGTTGACAACTTCTGCAGTGTTGGTTTGCATTGACTCTGTCTTTTGTTTGAGCACCAAATTCACCTCAAGGGAAGATGCTGGTCAGTGAAACGTTATCGGCCAGTCAGTTTAGACTCAAAATATCATTGCAAAAGGACGTTTTTAATGTGTAGAGGTTAGTTGTTTGGTGGTTTTGAGAAGATCTGTCACCTTGCATGAACTTAAAATCTCGGACAAATTTAAGATTATTGGTGTCTTTTTCTCAGGAGAACAATCCAAGAGCATGTAAAGTTTAATTTATTGCCTCATTTTTTTTTGTTTTATTAGTTAGAGTTTACGGGAGTATTTTCATAGATGCTTGAAGTGGCCACACCCCACAGGAAGTTGAATTGGAATTACTTTTAATTAACATTTCAAAGAAATTCAACAAAGGTAATAGATTCTGCGAAATGCAGCGTTCTTCCACCCCGCATCCATAAAATGAAAGGTCATTTAAAAAATATAAAAAAGTAAATAATATAAAAATCACAACACAGTCTCACAACCCATTCATATGTATTTATGCGAGGTGCTAATTCGTACAAATTCGTATGACCTCACTCATATGATTTGTCTAAAACCCCAGTGACAGGTAGTTTTAGGGGCGGGGTTAGTTGTACAGTAGGTCATTCGCACAAATTCGTACGAATCGGCAACTCGTAAAATACGTACGATTTTGCAAAAATCTTATTAATTGTACGAGTGAGGTCGTTCGAATTTGTACAAATGAGCCACCTTGTAAAATATGTATGAATTTCCACGAGACTGAGCTGAAAAAACAAGAAGGCTTACACTATTATTCAAAAGTTTGTAATCACTTATATTTTTTTTTTTGTGTTTTATATTAAAAAATTATTTCATTAATATTGTCAAATATTATTACTAGGGCCGGGACTCGATTAAAAAAAATCATCTAATTAATTAGAGGCTTTGTAATTAATTAATCGAAATTAATTGCATATAAATATTTGACCTGAGAACAGTGAGAAGTACGTTTTTTCATATGGATTTTTAGTATAACATTGAATAATGACTGAATAATAATAATAATAATAATACATAAACTTAAGAAACAAAATATTGTTTATTTTTGTTCAACCAAGTCCAACAGACCAATATTGTGCCGTGCGTGATTTCACATTGAGCCAAATATACTACACACAGCCGTTGTTCACTGACGAGCTGATAATGAACGTTGGGTGTTTCTCAATGTCAAGGAAGGATCCTCGGAAGCCAGAATTTCGAGGATGCTATGTCATCGACATCCGTCGAAGGACTTTTTCAATGTCGAGGATCCTCGGAATTTCAACCAAGGACTTCGTTCGAAAAATATCCCATACACTGGAAAGGATGCATAAGTGTAGCCTTCGCGCTCTTCGCGCTGTAAAATCACCCACAATCCTA
>JAUMHQ010000093.1:1100906-1111453 GCA_032361165.1 Enteromius paludinosus | reverse complement strand
TCTCTTCTCTTCTCTTCTCTTCTCTTCTCTTCTCTTCTCTTCTCTTCTCTTCTCTTCTCTTCTCTTCTCTTCCCTTCTCTTCTCTATTTTATCATTTCCCTCACATGTTCTCATGTCTTCATTCCTTTTCTCTTGTATGCTGTCATCTCATGAGTAAAATAAATATTTATTATTTATTGGCTTTTTATTAAATTAATTTGAATTTGTTTGCCATATTTTGACATTATATTACCATTTTTATCTAATTATTGCTTGTCTTTCATGTCTCAGTTCATCTGTGACCTCATCTCACCTTGTGTTTTTATTTAATCACTGGTTTGCTTATCATCCCTTCTTTTCTTATTTGCTCTTGTCTTATTTCATCTCTTCTCCTTTCCTCCATTGTTTTTTCTCAACCTAACCTGTTCCTCTTTGTTCTGGCTGGTACAAACCTCCATCTCTCACACTGTGTGTCCACAGGATCCAAGCAGGACTGGTCCATTCAGTGGCCCACGTCCGAGTCGGGTAAAGAGAACACCCCAGTGTCCAGTGACACCAGTCAGTGGATCCGTCTCCAGCTCTCCCAGAGCCCCAAATTGCACTCGCGCTACAGCCAGCACTTGTGCCAGAGCCCCCAGGCCCTGGCTCCCCCCTTCTACTCCCCACACCCGCATTCAGACCGGCTGACCGTGGACTCTCACTCCGGCCTCTTCCCCTCGCCTCTGGATATGGGACACCACTCTCTCCCTCCTTCACCCAGACAGAGGCATTTTGCCCACACGCCTCCGCGGACTCCCTTAGTAGTGAACACCATGACTCCTCCTGGGACGCCGCAGGTCAGGCGCAGGAATAAGCTGAAGGCCCCTGGAACCCCGCCGCCCGCCAGCCGGAAGCTCATCCACCTTCTGCCCGGGTTCACGGCGCTGCACCGCAGCAAATCCCATGAGTTCCAGCTGGGGAACAGAATAGATGACGCACAGACACCCAAGTGAGTCATGCTACATTGTACAGGGTTCTGCATAACGCATTGTGCAGTGCATTTTAAACGCTGATTAGTTTTTTGGTGTGAGAGCCACATTTTAGTCTTACTCAGCTTAGCTAAACCAAGTGAGTAGAGAGCTTTTTAAGTCATCATAGATGACATAAAGGCAAAGAGTTAGGCATGCAGCACAATTTCCGTTTTTAAGGGGACTTCACCTCTAAAATCTAAATGTATACTTTATTTTAAAATAGACATGTCTGTCACCTTGGGTTCTTGCTGAATAGATACAGACATGTTTGTGCAAAGAGGGCATAATATCGTATAATTAACTTTTGTCTGAATGAAAGATGAGTGCAGATGAGCAGTGCATTCTGGGATTGTTTTACCTGTTATCAATTAAATTAATATAAATAAAAATATATTGTTTTATAATAGATAATAATAAAAAGGATATTCCCAAGAATGATCACGATAAACATAAACTAAAATTCAAACTAAATCTTCAAAACAAAGTTACCTGAAATAAATGTGGCCCGAAAAAGAAATATATCATAAAGAAATATATAAAAGTTGCTTTTTTATTTTGCTTTGGTTTAACTAGAATTACCAAATTAGCTAAAACTAAGATTAAAAACAAAACCATTTTTATAGGCATATTTAAGAATGTTGATGAAACTTGTTTTATTCTGTCGAGGTTACGCAATTAAATCCAAATGTATGTATTTATTTATTTCGAAAAAACCCCAAAACTCTTTAGTTCTATTTTTAAATAACTAAACCTGGCCAAGAAGGTTTAGTTTCATTCATAGAAGCTGGCATAAAAAACACTCTTGAAAAACAACAACAGCAATCTGTGAGTTTTAGAGCCTCTTAAATCAGTATCCTCAGGTTTCATAATAGTTAGGTCACTTGCGCCTTGTGTTGTCTTGAAAGAAAAAGATAAAATAGAAGAACAGAGAAACATTGCTTCCTGGTTTGGATCAGTAAACCAGATTAAATGGCATTAGATGGGTGATTACCAGTCCCCCGCTCTGATTTGATCCAGACCCTTTTCAAGTGCCTTTAATAAGGGCCTGGATGCTGAGAATGCCTGCAAATAGGGAAATCCAATCAGGACAAAGCTATTCCGATACCTCCAATAGACCTGATTTGGGACCTGTATTGTGCATTTGAGACTTTGCTGATTTATACACAGGGCAGTTTGTGAACAGACAATGACAAGAAGCTCATCATGTTGTATAATTGGCTTGTGTCTAAGGAGCAGTATATTAAGTTACATTGGTCAAAGACAGAAAATGGGTTATCAAACATCAAAACGATTACTACAACTATTATGGTTTATGAAATATTCATATTTTGGCTTTGAAAGTCCCTAACAACAGATTGACATGCATGCAAGGTAAAAAAACACTTTATATAATATGCATTTATTTTACCTTATTTGTTCAATAACTTTCAGAAATTGTTACATAAATATATTTGCTATGCTGAATGATGTAGCATTATTTCACCCATATTCTGTAGTTATTATGAAAAGTAGTTATTTGAAAATAGACATTTAATATGCTTTTTTATGATCATTTTTCTAAATTAAGGGTTCACTGCTTTATGATTAGTTGTGAATCCAAATCTACTCTATTACATTTTTAGTACAATTTAAAGTAGTCTCAGTAAACGCCTCAGGGTTATGTATATAACCCCAGTTCCTTGAAGGAACGAGACACTGTGTCAAAATGCTTTGGGAACGCCTTCAGCGAGACCACGCACTGAATCTGCTGTGAAATAAGTCTATATCAACGTCAGGTGCGGCACCCTCAGGTGGCGTTACTGACTGGGTGTATAAGAACACCTGCAGTGAATCAGACTCTAGCCCCATGAATGAAGCAAGCGTCAGTAGGGATGCTGTGGGTGTGGCAAAAAGACGCAGTGTCTCGTTCCTTCAAAGAACTGGGGTTATATACATAACCCTGAGGCATTCCTTTTCAGGAACTCCACACTGCGTCAAAATGCTTTTGGAACGAAATACCCACGCCCCCAGACCCACAAGTCCCTGCCTAGTGTGGAGCAGCACAACTAAGGCACAAGGACGGCCGAGCCTGGGGGACGGAAGGTCTAACCCATAAAACCTAGCAAAGGTCAGGGGGGAAGACCAACCTGCTGCTTTGCAGATGTCCAGAACCGGGACACCCACTAGAAAGGCCTTCGAGGCCGCCACACCTCTAGTTGAGTGAGATCTGACTCCCATCGGCGAGGGGAGACCAGAAGATACATAAGCTGAAGAGATAGCATCCACGATCCACCAGCTCAGGGTCTGCCTGGAAGCAGGAAGACCCCTCCGAGGAGGGCCGAAGCAGACAAACAACTGGTCCGACTTCCTCCAAGAGGTAGTTCTATGAACATTAATATAAGCAGTTTAGGCCTTCCTCCCCCGCTCCTAGGCTGGGAGGAAGGGAAAAAGTCTGCAGCTCGACAGGTTGAAGTGGAGCTGTGGGCCCCTTAGGAATATAACCCGCTCGCGGGAATAAAAAGACCTTGGTCAAACCGGGGGGAAAGTCCATACAAGAGGGGGCTACAGAAAGAGCCTGCAGATCCCCCACCCTCTTCTACGAGATGAGTGCCATCAAAGAAAGCGGTCTGAGACCTGCTCCAAGGGCTCGAAAGGAGGTGAGCAGAGGGCCCTGAGTAGTACCGCCAGGTCCCAAGTTAGAACCCAGGGTCGGATCACCGGCCTCAGCCTAAGTGCCCCACGAAGGAAACGAACCACCAAGGGATGTATCCCCACAGATCGTTCGTTAATGAAAGCATGAAATGCTGATATCGCCGCTACATACACCTTCAAGGTGGAATGAGCCAGCCCTGTGGACAGCCTTGACTGCAGAAAGTCCAGAACTGTGCTAACCGGGCAGTTTACTGAACTTTGCTGATGACTATCGCACCATGAAGTAAAAGGTTTCCACTTCAGGGCATATAATCTCCTTGTTGAGGGAGCCCTAGATTGGAGAATGGTTTGAACGACCTTGGCCGACAAACCGGACTCTATGAGTTGCGCCCCTTCAAGGGCCATACCCATAGGTTCCATATCTCCGGGCGGGGGTGCACAATTGTGCCCCCTGCTTGAGAGAGAAGGGCCCTCCTGACCGGAATCTCCCAGGGGAGCCGTCGAGAAGGGAGATCAGGTTCGCAAACCATACTCGGCCCGGCCAGAGCGGTGCTACTAAGAGCAGACTGACCTCGTCCTGGCGGACTCTCTCCAAGATTCCTGGGAGCAGAGCAACTGGGGGAAAAGCGTACAGCCGGAGCCTCGGAAACCTCTGTACCATAGCATCCAGTCCCAGTGGAGCTGGATGAACTAGAGAGAAGCAGAGGGGACATTGTGCATTCTCCTGAGTCACAAAGAGGTCCACCTCTGCCTGATAAAAGACTGTCCAGATCTGCTCTACCACAGCTGGATGCAGTCTCCATTCCCCTGGCCTTGATACCTGTCTTGACAGGCTGTCTGCCCCCTGGTTGAGATAACCTGGAATATAAACTGCCCTGAGAGAGCGAGTTAGGATCTGGTGCGCCAGCTTGTATAAGGGGCGTGAGCGCAGACCCCCCTGGTGATTTATGTATGACACTGTAGCCATATTGTCGTATCTCATGAGTACGTGCCGACGTTGAAGTTGAGGGAGAAAGCACCTCAGTGCTTGAAACACTGCCAGTAACTATAAGCAATTTATTTGCATTAGAACTGCCCCCCCACTGCCCGCAGGCCGGGCGGCCCCACAGGACCGCTCCCCATCCGGTGAGAGAGACATCGGTCGTTAGCGTGGTATGTTTGCACTGAGCGCCTAACTCCGGTCCCGAATTCAGGAACTCCTTACTTCTCCACATATCCAAGGCTCGCACACACCATCGAGAGACTCGGATCATGTGAAAAAGATTTCCCCTCGGGGAATATCCGTTTTGTTTGAACCACCACTGCAGTGGTCTCATGAACAATAGGCCGAACGGAATCACACAGGATGCCGCCGCTAGTAGGCCCAGGAGCCTTTGGCTGACAGAAAACGGCCTTCTTTTACCGTCTTGACTGTCCTGAAGATGGACTGGATCTGAGCAGGCGTCAGCCTCGCACGCATCGTGATTGAGTCCCATATGACGCCCAAGAAAACGATCCTTTGCACTGGAAGGAGTACGCATTTCATGGCGTTTAACCGTAAACTCAAGCACTTCATGTGAGCGAGGACGACATCTCGATGTCTGATAGCCTCGCTCTGGGAACAGGTGTGAAGGTCCGGGAAGTTCGGTGTGAAGGTCCGGGAAGAACGGGATATTGCGGCGGTAAGGCTCGCTGGAAGCTCAGCTTGCGGCACCAAGGGCCACTCTAAACTGAGTCTCTCAACAGCGCGAGTCACCACCTCTAATAATTCGTCATAACGCAGTGACTGCGGCTGGTTGTCTATGCTGACAACATCAACCTCCTCCGAGGAGTAGCCGCTTGCGGCGCTTCAGCACTCAGATTCATCACACTTTACTTGACTGGCTGGAAAGGAGATAAGGGATTCCCCGTCTCCATTTCCTCCAGCAGGTCTACCTGTGAACCCCATGACATCAGACGCCGGTTCGCCTCGGCGACAGTGGGGCCTGAGCCACGGGGAACACTCACAAAAACTCCCTCCTCTAAGAAAGCTCTGCGAGAGCACAAGCTAGCCAGCGAGAGCTGCATGCATGCCGAGCAGTCTCCTCCCTCGAGAGCAGCTGCTGCATGTGGCTCTCCCAGACACACCACGCACAAAGAGTGTGCGTCCCGTGGTGTAATGAAGCGACCACAGGGAGGAGCACATTTCCTAAATGCCGTGTTCTGATTCATGCCTGCCTTTTTAAACTAGCTGGCTTTCTAACATTTTGAAATTCTTTTAACAAAGATAGCTGTGACCAACTCACAGAGAGCACGCTGAATGAATGAAGGCTAGAGTCTGATTCACTGCAGGTGTTCTTATACACCCAGTCAGTAACGCCACCTGAAGGTGCCGCACCTGACGTTAATATAGACTGATTTCACAGCAGATTCAGAGCGTGGTCTCTCTGAAGGCGTTCTCAAAGCGTTTTGACGCTGTGTGGAGTTCCTGAAAAGGAACTACTAGTTTAGTACTAGTTTTATAAAAAAATGAACTAGCCTGTGCGCGCCCATACTTCCTGTGATGCTACATTTTATTTTGCGAGCAAAGTTAGTCTGCAGTTTTAGAGCATTTTCCGTTCCCAAAAAGTGGGAACCAATGAGAAATGAGCACCAACCAAAACCCCCCTGTTTTTGATTCAGAATTGGTGTCGATTTGAGTCGATCAACACCCCAAAGCTTGACACTCATTATAACCTCTTCATTGGTCAACATTTTATTCCATAATGTTACAGGTTTGATGCTGTTTTATGTAACAATAAAACACAGATTCTAGGAGCACAAGATTAGCTCAAATATATTTACACTGTTTCCGAGTTAAATGTTTCAATGCCACGAACGTTCAGTGTTTCAAATACCTTTGAAAATTCAGCTTCTAGTTCCTTATAAGCGGGATTGACGACAAATCTATGCCATTAATAAGCTAGCGCACCACTGATGCTGGCCGGCGGGGTAAATCATTTCCGCCAGAAGAAAACAGATGTACATGCAGGGCCCGCGAGCTCATTTCAAACCCTTGCGTGCGCTTGATGTGTCATCTGCGTGCAATTCGAACACTCGCACGCGATCATCCCTGCGCTCGACCTTCTCTCACCTGCTCGGGCGAACACTGTTTTTGTCATTTTTGTCAGTCGTGGGGCGGGGCTTGGTGTTTTAGTTTAATTGTAATAAACAACCCACTCATCATCCATCGCGATGTTTCACATTAGACATCGTACAATGCCAAATTGGTCGACATCGCCCAACCCTAGTTAGTGTGAAAAAAGTTGATGGAAATGAGCTTTCTCTGTCTGAACATTACCCTCCAAAACAACTTTTCACAATTTATCCAGAATATTAGTCATTTATGGAGGTTTTACAGTTAATTTTTTGAAAACGCTAATGAGCTTGTCTGTCAAACCCACATTGTTTCACTGCTATTGTTGAGGCGTACTGTCTGTATAAAGCCTTAGTGCCTCATAATGCTTTGTTTCATCACCAGTTGCAGGACATTCTAACCGTAATTGTTTTATGGCCGGATTTACATATTTGCTTAAGCTGATTGTGAAATGCTGCTTTTCCAATTCTTACGGAGTTGGTACTACATATATCTCATTAAAACAGCTGTTAAGTTGAATCTTAAAAACAAGGAAACATAGTCAATGTCAGGACAGGTAAATTAAGTTGTACACCTGCTTCATATTTAAGTCACAATGGATTTGGATTTCCTGTTGATTTGATAGAATCACGACTGAATGAAAGACGCTTTTGTGCAGCATGCATCCGGAATGATTACGAATGCATCTTGGTGAGACCCTGTGGCAGTCCGATATTGACAGTTTAATTATAATTTGGAGAAAACTTGGAACTGTCAATTAAGAATATGTTGAAGACATGTTTATTAAAGAGAGAACTGAATTAAGTCTTTTATCATCCAGAAGACAGCATCTACAGTATGTGAAAAAATGTTAATATTGTGCACTTTAAAGTAACTTTTTCATATTTTAATGTATTTTACAGTTTAATTTATTTATACAATGCAAAGCTGAATTTTCAGCATCATTACCCCAGTCTTCAGTGTCATCCTTCAGGAATCATTCTAATTCAATGATTTTTTTTGCTTATTTGTCCAAGACTGATTAAAATAATATTTTATTTTTTATTTTTAAATATTTTACAGTTTTATTTATTTATTAATTTGAGGCAAAGTTAAATTTCATCATTATTACTCCAGTCTTGCACCACATGATCCTTCCGAAATGATTCTAATATGCAGATTTTCTGCTTAAGAGTTTCTTATCATTAGCAATGTTAAAAACAGTTGTACTTAAAACATTTTCCCAGTTTATTTTATTTATTTTTATTCTTGGGATTTTGATGAATAGAAAGTCAAATGAACAGCAATTATTTGAAATTCCTACTGTCAACTTTGGTCAACTTATTTGCGTTCCTTCTGAATAGACACTGACATGACATTTGCACAAAGAGGGCATCCTATGGTATCATTAACCCTTGTCTTATGGAGTGTTAAATTTAGGTATGTAAATGTAAGGCATGCGAAACTGATAAAGCAAGGCAAATGCTGGTCATTAATATACATCCAAAGACAGGCCTGTCTTTGAATGTATATTTATGATTAGCGTTTACATATAATGGAGTGCTCTGCTTTAAACTAAACACAGGTTACACATCTGGATCTACTACATTTTTGTCTGACATTTAGATCCTACAGACAGAGACCGTCTTCAGCGGTCTTACAAATGAACCTGTAATGCTTTGGGCACTGACATACTATGCAAAAAGCATTATAAAAGCATCAAGCGTAATCATTCAGCACTGTATTAGCAAATATACTGTCTGATATAATGTCAACGTTTCAATATGCAATCAATTTTAGTTGGATAAAATTAGATTGTTTAAGATTTGCTTTCGCTTTCAAATGTGTCACATTATAGGAGTTAAACAACTAATGCATGTTTACTTTAAGAGTATTATACAAAGGTCAGAGCTGTGGCCTAGTAGTTAGCGCACATGCTCTATACACAATGAAGACATGAAGAGCCGTAGAATCATCTTTGCCCTGAAATAACACGGTCGACTAGTAGTTGAGATAATTATCACCTTTAGTACAGTGGAAATAGACTGCCATAACCTGAGACCGAGACCATGAGCAAGACACCACGTAATGAGACTCAGACCAAGGACACGATCATCCGGTCTCGAAAGGTCTCAGGTCTATACTGCAGGATCATCGCTTCAACTCTGCTCTGTGCTGTTAATTAAAAACCCCAAGAATCATCTACAAGTCTTTTATTGAAGAACTTTTATATTCAAGAGCCCAGATATGGGTTGTTTGCGGTCTAAAATTGCAGATCCCTTCAGGAATGGGCTCTTTTGACACTCTGGGAAAGTGTCCGTTGTCTCGAGGGACAAATGTGGCTATGTTTCTTCCTTATAATTACAGACCTTTCGACGGCTTGCATTAACCTTTGACCCTCACACAGCGAGGCACGCGGGCTCACAAGCACTACAGAATTCCTAATGAGGGATTTTTAATGAGACACACGGACAAAGGAATTCTCTCAACATTTAAATGCACATCTAGCACAGCGCTTCTTGTGATTATATGAGAAGAATCTGTATTACGGAGACTGAGAGAATGTTTCTATCCTTTAGTCGCCTCATACGTAAACATGAATGTTATTTTCTAACCCGTCATCATTCATGGTGTCATTTATGCTGCGCAGCATTCTCTGTACTTGCCGGGTCCTGTATTGTACCGTATGTGCGTGCGAGAGATATTTTTGAAAGGCGTTTGGAGTAGGGAATGCTTGACAGCTGTTTTATAACATCTGACAGGTTTGAAGGGGAAAACTTCTGGAACGGAGAAGCAGGAGATGATGAAATTAGTGCTGTTTGATTTGCATGTCATCTGATTCCGCCTTTGTGATTGGATCGTAACTGATAGGATTTTTTAGATTCATTTACTATTGTAATTTGTTGAATATGACTTCAGGGGTGTTTTATACGTGTCTCCACTTTGGCTGAATAACATGACTGTGTCAGTTTCAGGTCTTCTACCAAAATGAGAGAGATCATTCAAAATGCATGTTATTGTTGGTTTAGCACTGAAGATATTTTACATAAAAGATGTTTGCATATAGTCCACAAGAGAATATAATAGTTTACGTGATTCTAAATACTGTGTATTACCTGAATGTAATATTTTAGTGATATTTGCTCTCTTGTTTGTCCAGTTAAACAATTAAACTGCCTACTGTTCTTCAGAAAAGTCCTTGAGGTCCCACATATTCTTTAGTTTTTCAGCATTTTTGTGTATTTGAACCCTTTCCAGTATTGAGTTCAGAATGATTACAGAAGGTTCAAAGAATCACTGATGCTCCAAAAGAAAAAAATACTTGCATTAAGGGCCAGGGGGTGAAAACTTTTGAACATAATGTAGATGTGTTGTTTTTATTAATTTGAGGCTGTTGAAATGTTAAAAACATTTGTGCTGCCTAATATGTAATACATTTTTCCAGATTTTTTTTTATTTTGATGAACAGAAAAATCTAACAAACAGCATTTATTAAAACTGTCAACTTTAGTCAATTTAATTGTATTTCTTCTGAATAGACCATGACATTTGCACAAAGAGGGCATCCTATGGTATCATTAACCCTTGCCTTATGGAGTGGTAAATTTAGGTGTGTACATGTAAGGCATACCAAACAGCAAGGCAAATGCTGGTCATTAATGTACATCCAGAGACAGGCCTGTCAGCATTTAAACAGCATACTTGTGTAAAATGGATTGCTCTGCTTTAAGCAAAACAAACGTTAATCTGTATATACTACATTTTTTTTTGACATTCAGATCCTACAGACAGAGGCCGTCTTCAGCTGTCTCATAAGTGAACCGGTAATGCTTTGGTTACTGACTCCAGAAGAA
>JAUMHQ010000093.1:1089421-1100713 GCA_032361165.1 Enteromius paludinosus | reverse complement strand
TATATAAATAAATATATAAATAATTTACATTTAACATGATCTTCAAATTCTAAAAGTTTTCACCCCCAACTCTTAATGAATAGTTTTTTTTTTATCAGTAAGTATAAATCATATATTCCAAATAATTATCAAAATATTAAAATTAAACAAAATATTTTGCACACACACAATCTCAGCCAATCATTGGAACACTCAGCAGTCGCCACATTATCTCTCTATCCATTTGAAAACACACTCCTGTCACCTCTTAAACTTTTTTTAGCTTGGAGTGGAGGGCTATTAATTTTGCTGATGTACCCGGGCCACCTCTCTCTCTCTGCCCTTTTCAAGCTGAGTGCTGCTCTCTGCTGTAGAGATAATTAGCAAGGCTTATTTGCTATGCTAATGAGTGTCAACATGCATCTGCATAAAGGCCAATGTCTCTTTAGGCCTCTGTGCTAGTCAGCTAGTTGATGAGCCGGATGACAGTTAGCAGTGTTGGGGAAGCTGCTTTGAAACTGCAACTCCCCAAATTTCAATCTACCCATGATAAACTACAGTCAGTTTTCAACTACAGTCAAGGTGCACTGAAGATTTTGTAATATCCAAAATTAAGTAGCTCCAAAAATGTAAAGCATGGTGCTAACAACGCCAGGATGATCAATATGATTGAATGCATGAATTGTGTGCATGCATGAATTTATAAAATTGTATTCTTTGAATGCACTGTAGGTCTTTTCAGATAACTGTTTGCCAAATGCAAAAATATAATTTAAATCTAATATACAGTAATTTTACAATTTATCTGGCAAAACTGAGCATCTGAGCAACTGAGCATATATTGATTATTATGCATGTGCAAAAGAATAACAATATATACAGTATATATATTATGTAAAGATCAGAATATTCAGAGAAATGTGCTTGTCTATACTATGTATATGTAGCAGATTTCTGTGTGAAATAAGCCCTCATTTTAGTTGTGATGTTATAAAGATTGCATTCTAGAGCTTTGTCACGCATATGACATTTACTAATCCTGTTCTAAATGAGTACATGCAGCATTATACATGTATGTGTGAAAGTTCACGTTCATAAAGTTGAATATATGTTCACTTTATGAAAGCTAAGGTGTGTTTGTGCACTGCTTAATTAGAATGTGTATATGCGTGGGAACGGCAGCCTTTATGGCAAATGTTAAGCACTCCTTTATTTATTCTGATGAGCTCGGGAGACTCCGATGGAGAAATGGAGTAAATACAGGAGAGGGGACAGGGAACGAGGTGGAATATGGGGGAGGTGGCACACGAATCACGCTGCGAAGTCTTTTCTTCAAGTAATTCCGCTGTGGATTACTTGAAATTGAGAAATTTGCATCCGCTTCGATGCGAGCCTCTGTGTGTGGATTGATTAGGTCTGTTACCTCCCCTTTACTCTGTCTCCCTCCACGTCTCTCACTTTTAATGAGAGTGTTTTTTATGGATGAAAACTTTTGAAATGAGATGAGGAGCCGACCTGTGTTTGATCATCGGGTGTAGTTCAGGGCTATTGAGGCATTGGGGCTTCATTCTAAAAGATATGGAAATAGGATCGTGTTCCTGTGGGCTCACAGAATTCATTCAAAAATGAGTGAATCAAGCATATTATGATGCAACGGAATGCCAATAGACATTTTGTGTATAGATGTGTCTAAATATTAGATTTGTATTAACATTGTATTAACTGAAAGCCCAAATTTTGTGAGCGGTAAGGTCATTTTTAGTCGTGCAGTCATGGCTGGTTTTATATAAAGGTTTTTTCTCATTAATGAACAGTTTAGGATTACATGTGAAAATCCAAAGTACTGTATTATCATGTAAATGAGTCATTAAAGAATACAGACAGATGGGATCTCCTCTAAACTATGAAAAGTGATTTAAATTTCTAATTAATGTGTGAGGAAATCTTTTCAGAATTTCTGATCTGGGGAAATGGATTTCTTTTAGCTAGCATTTTGTGCTTTCATCAACTTTTGCACCTTCTTGGCCAGTGGAAGATACATGCATTAGCAGTTTTTAAAGGAATAGTTCACCTAAAAGTGGCTGATAAATGGTCATGAAGATATAGATACGTTTGTTTCTTCATCAGAACAGATTTGGAGAAATCACTTGTTGATCACAGTTGATCCTCTGTAGTGAATGGGTGCCGCCATAATGAGAGTCCAAACAGCTGATAGAAACATCACAATAATCCACAAGTAATCCTCATGACTCCAGTCCATCAATAAACATCTTGTGAAAAGCTGCTTGTTTGTAAAAATCAAATCCCTCATTAAGATATTTTTTTAACTTCAAAAAGAGCCCTCTATCCGTAATATTGCTTTCTTTAGTGGCAAATTGTCTCATCTTAATCAGGACATAAATATGCACAAATCAAGCAAAAGAAAAAACAGTCCTAAAAAGTTCTAAACTCATGTTGTTGATTTGTTTCTTGCAAACACAGCTTTTTTCAACTTTTTTCAAGATGTTAATTGATGGACTTTATGGATGGAGTTATTGTGATGTTTTTTATCAGCTGTTTGGATTCAGAAGGCAGCAGTGTTGTGCAGTCTGTAAAACTGAATTTAGTAATCTCACTTTTCAAAATGTGCATGCATAGCTCATAAATTCACACAGCTAATTGAGTCTCACCTGTTACTTTCTGAGTCAGGACAAACCCACTCTGTGCCTTTCACAAGACACAAATCACGACTCTAACACACCTGCACCTGGACTCAGATCTGGCTGAACTGCTTAATCTTATGGAAACACTCTAAAAGAGGGGAAAAAACTGATTTGTGACATCATTTGCATAAAAAAATTCCTCATACATCTAAATGTTTTACTTTTGAATAATTCTCATTATTTTTATTGATGATTTACATTGGTGTAATTCCATCACCGTAATGTTAAAAAATATATATTTTAGCATTTTGACAAATTAAGATGCAAAACAAATACTACTATGACAATTATCCAATTTTGTCCTATTCTTTTACATTTAAATATAATTAATTAGATTTTTGCCTTATCAGAATTTTCAGGGAACTGTGCTTCGCAAAAATATGAATATGAGGCATTCACTCTCATGCTTACATTTTCTGTATGTGTAGTATATGTAAGGCTATACATTTCCCTTCATGTGTGTTTAAGTGCTGTGGGTTTGAGTGATAGGACCATTAGGCAAACCTCATCCATGTTAATTCCAGCCTTTTTTCTCCGTCCTATTAATGAGTGGTCGGGTTAAAGGCATATAAGCACCAGTGTGGCCGGTTTTCCTTTCCCTAGTCTGTCCTTCATAATGAGCTGCTCTAACCCTCCCTCCTGCACAGATTGGAATCATGATTGCGAATTTAAATGAGTGTTTAAGAGGGCCCGGGCTTCAGTTGCATCCCTGCGTATCATTGATTTATCACAGCCGTGCCCTACTGAAGGGAGTCGAGCTGTCGGACACAAACCTGTCTGGAGACCCTGAACGAGTATCTGGAGACCACCTATATCAATGAATCAGCCCCCAACTCCTATCTGCCTTTCATCTCAGTTATATGTATGCAGTGCAGCCTGACAGAGATCTGAATTATTAGTTCCATCACAGTATGAAATGTTTCTCATTTAAAGAGACATGCAATGATTTATTACTTTATGTTTTGAAATTTCCTTTGATGTAAAATAGATTTTCTGAAAGAAACTTGAAGAAATAGTTCACCAAAAAACTTCAATTTGCTTAAAATGTATTCACGCTCCCTCAGGCCATCCAAGATGCAGATTGTTTGTTCACTGAAATAGATTTGAAAAATGTTGCATTACAACACTTGTTCACCAAATGATCCTCTGCAATGAAACCACACCACTCTAGTCAATCAGTTAACATCTTGTGAAATGAAAAGCTGTGTGTTTTTAAGAAACAAATCCACTATAAAAGTGTTTTAACTTTAAACGGACTTGATGGACTTGATTGGTGTGGAATATTGTTTTTATCAGCCGTTTGGATTAATTCTGATGGCACCCATTCACTGGCGAGCAAGTGAAATCTGTTCTGATGAAGAAACTCTTGTGGCCTCAGGGTGGGCAAATATTCAGCAAATGAAAATTTTTTCTATTTCTTTAATAAGAATGAAAAAAAGCTATAACAGTTGGCCTTTCTTTCCTTTCAAATATTCTCAGTGGTAACCATAGTTTCAGCCGAAATGTCATAGTTACTGTTACTTCTAGGTGTTTTGAAAAACGTAAGTGTGAGAAATAATAAAATTATATTTTGTTAGCAGTGCTAATTGTTTTTTTTTTGTTGTTGTTTTTGATCTCTGGTTACCATGATACATTTTTGCTTTCGTGTTCACCATTTCATAATCTTGCATAACAGCACACATGGATATAAGTACACGCTTTGTTTTCATTTATGGCCTGTGTTGTGAGTCTTTGGCTCTTTATCTTGTATATAAAACCTTGTTAAGTAGATAAAAAAAATTGCCCCTATGCTCCTCTCATCACCACAATATAAAATTTTTCCCTCTGTTCTGCTAAGCAGAGTTGCCAAATATGAGTGTAGGTGAGGTATAATGAAGCCTAACTATCCATGTTCCTCCCTATTAGCACAGGTCTTACTGAGGGGAGAGTCCCAGGCAGGCATTACGCTACATTCTCAAATAACCAGGCTAGCAGCATTAAGTCTGCTGCTCATTACTGCTAAGTCTAGATAAGAAACTTATATAGAACCAATATAAAGTGGTCAGCCACAGTTTCTTTAATGTGATGTTTATGGGCAGATGCTTTATTTATATGAGTGTGTGTCTGTGTCTAAGGTTGCGCGCCATTTATAATTTAATTGAGAATACCTTCTGAATTCCAAACCAATTACAGAATTTAATTGAGGTAGCAAACAGTATGTCAGATTTAAATTTAAATTTGAAAGGAGGTACTTCAAGTTTGAAAGGAGGAAAATTAATCTTTAGGCACAAAATAAATGTTGACTTGACGTTCTTATTTAAAAGTAAAAAAAAAGTTCAAAAAGCCCGAATGATGGATGAATAGATGGATAGATGCATGGATTAAAGGAAGATAGATGAATGGATGGAAGGAAGAATGAATGTAATGATGAATAAAAGATGGATGGATTGAGAGAAGGTAGATGGATGGATTGGTAGAAGATAGATGCATGGATAGAAGATGAACGGATGAATAGGTGGATAGGATGGAAGTGTGAACGAATGAATGAATGAATGGATAATAGATAGATGAATAAGAATTGATGGATGGATGGATGGATATTGGTTAGAAGATGGATGAATAGATGGATGGATGATAGAGGAGGGTTGACTGGGTGGATAGCAGATGGATGGATGATAGATAAAAATGTATGGATGAATGGATAGATACCTCAATTATGTCTTTGAAATACTATTCAGTAAATATATATATTTGCCCAAAACAAGGTATGGAAAATGGATTCCTGGTGTACATGGTTATTATATAAAGGTTGTAATTTTTGAACACTAAAAAGTTAGGGACCGCAAGTTTATTATAGGATAATTGTAGTCCTTTCAGAACCAGAGGACATTTAAGAAGAAAGATGAGATGAAATGAAACTGTAAAAGATAAATGGATAATTCTGTATAACTAAAGGCAGACTGTGGTCTTTCTTTAATGGTCATCATTAGAGGTGCTTTTGAAATCCTATATTTGGTAATCCTATATTTGTGTGCACTGGCTCAGATCTTGATAATCATAGCTTCCACTAAAATATCTCTGTTTCATTATTTGTGGTGATTTTACAGTGAAGTGACTATTACGTGCACAATTTCTCATGAATAATTGTTGTAGATAAAATAATAGGTTTCCATTTGTGATTAATGTGGTAGAACTGGCGTCTAGTTCCTTGCTGCTTAATAATTTTCTCTTTTAGATATGGTTTCTGAGGTTAGGAGTAACAGCATGTCAGGGTCTCTCCCTGTCACCTTTTTTGTGCTTGCGTCATGTTCCAAAAGCTTCAGTATCGCCTCACAATCACACTCACACACACCTTCAAGAACATCTGCTGTCAGTATGTGTCAAATCCACACACTAGTGCCTTCCGCGCTTGGACACTTACATATCATTGTCATCAGTGACAGCACTGCCACACACGCACAAAACAAACAGATCATTTCCAAAAACCTTTGACAGCGCTACAAAAACAACACGCTCACTGTGGCTGCTTTCTTTGATGAAGTCAGTAACCTGTGGAATTCTATCATTTTCCCTCCTTGAGAATACAACTCAAATTCCAGAAATGTTCAGATGTTTTTTAATTTTTTTAATAAAATGAAAACTAAAATAATTTTTAAATCATGTGAGCCAATATATTCACAATACAACATAAAAACATGACATGTTTCAACTGATACATTTTATAATTTATAAACAAAATGCATTTCAAATTTGATGCCTGCTACAGGTCACAAAATAGTTGGGACTTTACTGAAATAGACGTGGTCTTGCTCTAAAATCTTTATATACCTTTCAGCATTCATAGTGCCTTCCAAGTCATGCAAGCTGCCCATACAGTATACACCTCCATACTATCAGAGATGCTGGCTTTTGAACTGAATGCTGATAACATATTGGAAGGTTTCCCTCCTCTTTAGCATGGAGATTTACTGCAGATTGTGTTTACCGACAGTGGTTTCTAGAAGTATTCCTGGGCCCAGTAGTGTAGCATACATCTTCCAGGTGCACCCTAGACACATCATCAGGTTACCTGTTACCTAGTCTCAGCCTCAGACATCACGCCCACGGAACGTTGGCTAAACGTCTGATGCATAAGGTACACTTAACTGGAAACCCTTCAGGAATGTCGAGGTCATCAAATGATGGGTTGAATTTTATTGAATGTCCGGGGGACACGAGTGTCACGTTAATTTTCTGTCCGGCTGGAAACAAAGCGCAGACGTGATTGCGGAAAAAAAAAAATGTTGTGTTTACATGAGTGACAATCAGATCAGTTAAAGGTTGGCTTCTCAAAAGTATGCGAGGTTCACGGCATAGAATCTTTAAGAGATATTAAGAGATAGAGTTTTGTTTGAGGCACTTAATGGAGACCAGAAGAGATATTTTAGCCTGTTTGCCGACGGGATTTGGGAAGAGTATTAATTTCCAAGCCTGGCCGACCCTTTGTCAGCATTTAGAAGGATTCCCAGCAGATCCAATTTTTCTAGTTGTGCGTCCCCTCCTATGTATTAAGGAAGATCAAATAAAGTACCTAACTGAGAAGGGGAATCAGCCGCGTTTGCTGGCAAACATGAAACAACAGAAGCTGACATCGCAGCTGGCCGATTCAGTGTTGTGTTCGGCTCTCCAGAATTGCTTGTGGTTGTCAAAAAGTGGAGAGATATGCTTCAAACAGATGTTTACCGTGAGCGTCTCATCGGGATTTTCTATCTGACTGACTGTTGCACGCCATTCTGTTGTTGTGGGGACATTTCCACGAGCCGAAACGTGACGTGGAACGAAACGAACTGTTGGTTGTTTGACATGCCAGTCAAACGGCCTTATGGGCGGGCCTTGACCAAAGAAAGCGGCTATGAATTCCAGACCTACAGCCGTCAGTCTGAAGGTCTGGCTACGCGAGACTTCCTGTTACCTTGTGTCATCAGGTGTTTTGGGTCTTTCAACATCATACACCCTCACCCAGGCAACCCAGCCAGGGGTGATCAGTCCCCGACTGCTTCGGGGAGAGCTTCAGGACCTTCCACAAGGACTGGCCGGCAAACCCTCAGCAACCAACCTCAATGAGGAGGCATCGGGTCTTCCATCCCCTGTTACCACATTCCCCATGCTAACTCTTCGTACTTGGCCCTTTTCCATGTAAATTCCTCTTCCATCCAATCTTGCCATGGCACAGTCAATTTCAAAAGAATCCCCTGCCTTGACAATTCCGAAAAGAAGACCATGTCTGGACTAAGTGTGGCGATGACGATGGTTTCTGGAAACCTGGTACCTTGCGCACAGAGATTTCTCCAGTTTCTCTGAACCTTTTGATGATGTTAGGCACTTTAGATTATGAGATTTGCAAAGTCTTTGCAATTTGATGTTGAGAAATGTTGTTTTATAAAGTATTCCAAAATCTTTTTATGCACTCAGTCATCAAATTTGAATTGAATTGAAATGATTTAGTGCAACATTTCTCTGTTTAACCATTCTATTGTAGATAAAAGATTGGCTCATGTGATTTGAAAGTCTTTTAGTTTTCATTGTATTCACATTTAAAAAAACTTTCCAACTTTTCTGGAATTCAGGATGTATCTGTAAACAGGGATGATAATCATAGCTTCCACTAAAATATCTATATACAGGGATGGACAAAATTATTAGAACACCAGCTAAAAATGGTTTTAAGTCAGTTATTTCTGTCTTTTGCTGTAGACTGTCAGTAGGTAATATCAGTTTAAATTTCCAAACATAATTTTTTGTCTGCACAATGAGTCTGACAACAGACAGTGCTCCACCCAAAAATCTAATCTCAGCTCCACCATGGCTCATAGCATGCTCATCTCTGCAGAGAGATGAGATGCCCGTCAGACCCCCATCTCTGCCAGGCTCCCTCATCCCTTCGGCTTCACCTTGATGTATTGTCGAATATCCATCGTCTGGGGATTCCACTCCTCCAACTGCACCTCATCTCTCTGGCTCTGTCGGGCTTCTCCTTCACTCTGGCCCCACTTTGGTCCTCTGCCCCACTGATCCCTGCCTCCATCTCGGTCGCCGGCTGCTCCATTTTGGCTCTCCAGAGCCTTCCCATCACCCTGTCTCATCCACCCTCTGTCTCCACCTTGGGGTCCACCACCTGCTGTGCTGCCCGTCGGTTGGCCCCCTGGAGTTAGTAGCCTTTCCTCCACCATGGCTCCTCCCTCCATTGGCTCCACCATGGTTTGCCATCTTAGCTTTAGCGGGGGCCCCTCCTGGCTCCTCCCTCCGTCTGGTCCACCCTGGATCCTGCCTCCATCATCACCACCCTGGACTCTATAAGTGGTCCTCCTAGATTAAAATTTTTTTTTAAAGTTCCCCCTAAGATTTTCCGCAAGTTCTCCCATTGTTCTCTTTCAGAACTGCCTTCAATCATTAAAACATACTGTTTATTCTTCTTTTCTGTAGGTCAGTAATGAAGCTTTATCGATAATATGGAAATAAAATTGTCTTTGCTTTTTGGGCCTCTCTCAGAAAATGTCACACATGTGATTTGATTTAATTACCAGTTTCATCAGTTAACAGCCCTATCGATTTTTGTTTTGTATTAACATTCATGTCAAACCTCACATTGTCTAATATATTGTCACAAATGTCATATTATCTGGCACTTTACACCTGACCTTAAACTTCAAGACAACACAATAAAAAAGCAACAAGTAAAAAAAAAGAAAAGAAAAATAGAGAGCCCACGATATGAAGCAAAAAGCATGAAAGAAAGAAAGAGAATGTGTCATCAGTAGTTTGCTGCCAGTCAGTTGCTCTACCTGTCACCCTGTTGATCCATCTTTATTTGTCTGTTTGTTTTTTCTCCTTTTCTCAGACTCCCTTTTTCTTCGCTTTAACGTTCACACACCTCAACGTTCTGCTTATTCCTGCACAATAAGAAAGCTTCTCTCGCATACACTGTCAGTATTTGTCAAATCCGCACACTAATGCATTGTGCCCTCAGAGTCTTGCACATTGTTGTCATCGACGGTAGAAGCATAAACACGCACACAATGCACCAAAAATACCTTACCATTGCTGAACAACGAGTTCCTTTTTGGGCATAAAAATCATTCTTTTTACTTAAAGAATCTTCCTGTTAATGATTTGCATCGTGATGTAAATGTTTCACTTTTAATTTGCCATCAAATCACAGTCAAATCCAATTTGTTCATGTATTACATTAAGAAAACCACCAAACAGTGATGTTTTGATGCCCACACTTTTCTTTTGATTCAGGTTGAGCTCTTTCACACTGTACTGTGAAAACTGTTTTGCTGTCTAGTTACAAATTAATATTGGGTTTTCAAACACACATTTGACACTTGGGGAGGAGTACAATCTGGCCTGATACGCGATTTGAGAAAAAAAAGCGTAAATAATTATTACGATAAATACATAATATTAATTCTTTAGTTTAACAGTTACAGCTAATTTGTTGTTAAAATGATGTAATCATTGACTTGTTCCACACATTGAATGGGTTTGTTTCTTGTGTTAAACACAAAATTAAGAAATGTTATGATGTTTTCAAAGCATTTTGACATAAAATTAACTGCTGAGTGAAAGTACATACTGGAGGAATGTGAAGAGTGTTGAGAAAATAATCAGTATTGAGAAATGCTCGTAAATGCGTAAAACATGCACACAAATGCCTATTTTCAGCTGCGTCTGGATTTGGCAGTTCATTTTCTTACTGGGAGTCTCTCACAGCAATAATGACATCATGAGGGAAAATATCTATAGCAGGTTTCCAAGTCTGTTTCATTATTCGAATATTCTGTTGATTATTAAACCTGATAGATTTCATGAAGTTGAGAGAAAGGAGACATGATGACATATTCATAGAGAAGAAAGGAGGATATTCCGAACAGCACGACATCTGCCCTTGCAAACATGCTCCCACACAGAAAATAAATGGATCTAATTGGATTTGAATGGTATAATGTGTTTTTTAATTGCTGACTGTGGCCTCATGCTAACCTGCGGTCTGTTTATTCATTGTTTGAAGCCAGAAATGTCTCATTGTGTGACTCAGTTGGAAAGTTGGCTTTCCTGAGTTCACAAACAAACTTGTGTCTAAAAAAGCAGTTTCTTAAAGATGCTGTAAGCAACATTGTTTAACAGTGCAAAAGAATGTGTGTCCTACTGTACTCAAAACATCAACAGAAACTAGGTGAGGTCTTGTGGAAAAATTCTGAAGGTCTTGTTATAGTTTGGATTATACAATTCTTAAATTAATTTGCATTATTATGTCATGATTACACTTGTTTTGGGTGATGCTTTGACTAATATCGCATTATAATCACTAAAGCGGTAAGGAATCACTGCTTTATTTGCAAAATGTTTGTGCAGTTATTTATTTATTAATATTCTTCTTTTAATATAATAATTTTTTTAATTGAATTTTTTTAATTGAATGTTTTATATTAACTTTTTTTTATTTTTTTTTATTTTAACTTTAATTAAATGCAATAGTCTTCTGTCTACTCCGTTATAGTTGCTCACAAATCCACACACACACACACACACATGTTGGGTTTACATGTTTTATGGGGACATTCCATAGGCGTAATGATGTTTCTACTGT
>JAUMHQ010000093.1:1017262-1032142 GCA_032361165.1 Enteromius paludinosus | reverse complement strand
AGAATAAAACCCAAAAGAAACAGATTTTTCTGCAGTGGTCTCTTATTTTTTTCCAGAGCTGTAGGTAGGCCTATATGAGGTGGTGGGCCGGCTGGACCATGAAATGCCAGGGCCGATTTTTACTGCCAGTCCAGCCCTGTCTGCACCTTTAAAGCTCTAGGGGGAGATGTGTGTTGAAATTTGCCTCAGAATAATAATACTAATAAGTTTAAATAGTATATCAGTAAGTTAGATTTTCAAGCCAACTTAATTAGAGCCATGCAATTGGACAACTTGGTTAGTGGCTCATTTTTTCTTTTTAGCCTATTATTTATTTGTGAATACCCCGTCAATGAAAACTCTCTATAAAAAAAAATACTCTGAATCAAATAATCAGAATGAAAATAATAATAAAAGGGTAAACAAGAAAAATGTTTGTTCTCCAAACTGGAAATCTGCTGTGTTGAAGATTGACTCTGTATGAGAAAGAACGACATAACCAACAATGAAAAAGTTTCCATGGCAACCAGAGGTAAAATCAGACAGAAGTGATTATGTATTGGTCATACCTAAGCAATTAAAATATTGCTGCATTTGTGTGTGTGTGTGTGTGTAAGTTTACCTGTGTGAGACAAAAGGAGAAGAAATTCTATCTTATGGCTCTATGATGTGTGCGTGATCTAATTTTGTATACTTTATATACCTTTAAGCCTTTTTACACAAACAAGAACTGGCAATGTGTTGCAATGTAGCACTACCCACAATCCCCCAGAAAATTCAAAAGATGGCTATAAAAAGAAATGCCAAAATAGTAACTTTTGAAATTTTAGCTAAAAGTCTTGAATTTCTGCAGCTTTCATCGAGAGAGTTCATGTGTTTGCTTGCTGTGTCTGTGTGTGTGTGTGTGTGTGTGTGTGTGTGTGTGAATTAGATGGGTGTAAGAAGAAAGTGTGTATGTGTGTGTGATAAGCCACAGTGCACGGTTTCATTAGGGGGCAGATGGCAGCACTCAAGTCGGAAGTGACTGACATAATGGCTCGACCAGGCCGGCAGGCTGTGTGTGTGTTTGCATTTGTTCACTCGCTCGTGCACAGCAGAATCCTCTCACATTTTTCCTGTTCATTCATGTGTTTGAATGAAAAAGGGTTACAGCTAGTCAACATGAAGAGGTGCCTTTAAATATAATTTAGAATTTTCATAGACGAGTAAAACATTACCAAACATAAAGACGAAGTTATTGTAATTATTTGAGAATAGATATGACAAGGTTGTAAATATGAGATGTTGAATTATTCGTATTTATTGAAAGAAGAAGAGAATTTATACATGTTCTAATAGAATGTCAATTTTTAAATGATGTTTTTATTCTAATTTTAATTGTAATGTTTTTTCTTTTTATTAAAGCATTTTATTCAAATCCTTTTATTATTTAAAAATATATTATTATTGTTGTTATTTGCAGTATATGTGTGTTATTTTTGTATTTTGTAAGTATTATTTATTTATTTTCTCATGATATGGTGTTAACGAATTAATACATTAAAAATCATTCAATGGTCTCACAAGTCTTCTTTCATTTGTATTATTTGATTACAAATATTATTTTTATAATTTACAATTTTCACATGTCATGCATTAATCATGCACATTATTTATTTATTCTTCTAAGTTTAGTTTATTGTTTAATAAAGCAATCATACATTCTGACTGATGTGAGTCGGTGGTCAGTCTGGAGTTTGTTAAACGTGTCTCTCGGCACAAATTCATATTTGTCTGTTTATGCTGCCTGTTTGAATGAAGAGTCTGTCTGGATGACACGTTGTAAAATAACATTAGTGCTTCTGAAAATCATCTCGCTTGCAATGCATACATGACTAATGTTGACACCAAAAACCTTCATTCAAATTCATTATAACCGGTTCCGACGACTAGATTCAGTTTGTCTGGCTGTATCGAGAGGTTTATTCAGTGCAACACATAGAGAGACTAAACCAAGACCTAGTGCTTTAACCTTTTACTGAGTGAAAACATGCCATTGTGATTTGTGTGGGTGCATGCTCAAGCTAATATTCCGTCACGTTAAACTTTATGATGCAATGTGTAGAATTTGTGTTAAGGTTGTTGGTATCCTGAGATTAAACCAGTTCAGTGTTGAAATGATATATGCCTATTAGAGATTAGAGAGTTTTTATCTGCTGCTTGGCCATGTAATGCAGGAAACCTTTGACACAAATCTTTGAAGGTCCACAAAGATAAACACATTTTTGCTGGAAGATAGCTGTCTTTTTACAGCATAATACAGGATTGTGTGGTTTATAATGAACAATGAGCATTTTGAAAATAAATGTAACAATTAATCTGCTGTGTAATCCAAACACCTGTTTTTAAATGAAAGCCAAATGAAGAATAAAACACATTTTGATGTTGATTCAGCATTGATCTCTGACACTGAAACACTGATTTTACTTATTAATTTAATAATCGGCATTTTAAAAGGCTTTAACTTTCATGAATTGCTCTCTTTTCTCACGGACAGGGTGAATCATGGAGTGATGTAATATTTTGTTGCAATATCTGCTATTTGTTGGGCTATATGTTTTTGATGGAATATATTTAAACTAAATAATACCATAAATAATCCCACATGCTCTCTAGCAGAGTTGCAGCAATGGAAAACAAAACCATTCAAAATTTGAAAATGCAATTAATTAATCAACCAATCCAAACACAAGCAAACAAACAAATAAATAAATAAAAAAACTGCAAAATGCACAGGGTTAAAAAAACAACAACAAATAAATAAAAATCAAAGCAGAGACTGAAATAGTCCTCTAAATGCTATATTTTTGTACTTTATCTTATTACTTACAGCTGGTTAGGTATATATAACACAGGTTTTTAGGTGAAACTGAAACTGATGGTTTTAAAATCATCCCCGGTTCTCCTTGCTTCAAATATAGAAATGTTCATTTTTCTGCTTTAATGTTGAGGCATAATCTTGTTTATTATTAAGATGTGCAAATATTAGTGTGCGCATATCACTCATTCCCATAGATGCCAGAGCTCTGGGGTTGTAAAAACCCTCCCATTGAGGGAGGCAGAGCGTCGGGAGGGATGGATGACAGAATGACAGCAGTCCGCTCGGAATAAATGCTCGCGTACCGGAGCGGAGCGGCAGGAGAGCACAGCTTCTCACGCGCTGCGTGTTTATACAGCGGCTCGCTCAGACATGCCACGCGTCTTCTGAGTGGGACATCAGGACAAAAGTCTCAACCTTCCGGAATATTGGCAAGGGGATAACCACACTGTTTGAGGCGATATTTGCAGCTTTTCAAAGTGGAGAGGTAAGTTGCGTTGCTTCTTTTACTGCCAAAAGTATATCGTTTTCACGTGCTTTGGGAAATGCATGCTGTATATAACGATGGGGCTTTGTGAAATGGGCATGTGGAGTTGCATACTGTCTCATGCTGAGGAGCAACTGGTGTGTCCTGTTGAACATGCATGCATGGCTGCAGGTCAGTGCTTTTGATAACTCCTGCATTCAGACATACAGTAGCTGATGCACGTGTGTTTTTGTTTGTTTTGAAATAGGAATTTGGCTATGTGAAGTTTTTGTGAATTGTCAACGTGTTTTAATCGTTAAGGCAACTTACGCACAGTGTTATATTATTTATTTTGATATCTATAGATTTACCTAATAGTTTTTCTAATGTGTATTAAATAAATTTAGCATTATAAAATATAAACTGATCACACAATGTGTGTGCGAAGCATCTGTTACTTAAAATGTTGAAAATGTGATGTCGTTGTAAAGCAATCTATTGTTAGAACATTATTCGCCAATCCATGTCTGTTTGGAAAAGCAGGAGCTGTTTCTACCTGATCTGACAGATAAATTGCTGCTATCGACGAGGTCATGTTGATTTAGTCATGTGAAATAATATTTCAAATTAATAACACTGAAGCACATTTTCACTACCACCAAAATGTCAATACTGAACGAGAATTGCAATGTGCCTCTTTAAGAGCTTCGACACGCAGAGTCCATAATTTTCTCGTTGTTATATCAGTATAATTTATTACAAACGCATTTTTATTTTATCATTCACAAATAGTTACTCAGTTATTGAATGCAAGTGTATTGTAAACAAGACACTAATAGATCATGCTGTGAACATCATCCAGTGCAGTTGAAAGTTATTAGCTGTGCCTTTGCTTATTCTTAATACAAAACAGTCCCTGCAGTTTCTCTCCTTGACACTAAATCTGAGTTAGTAATGTCGCATTTTGACAGAATTGGACAATAGTTGTTCACACGAGGCCATATGCGTTTCATGCTGCCAAGAAAGGCGAGATGCAGGAGGAATGGAGATTATAAGTGTTTCTTGCATGAACGTTCAGTTGAGACTGAGCGTGATGCTACTGGCTTGTCAACAGAAAGGAAAGAGTAAATTAAAGTCTACATTCACAGCTTGTACACTGTGATATGAGTCACCACTCAATCACTAAAATTGTTAACAAAAAATATTGTGAAGGTTTCAGCTGAATGACAAATAATGCCTTGCATTCAAAGTCAAGCAATAATTCGTCCAAAGAAGAAGATTCTGCCATTATTTACTCACACTCATGTCGCTTCAATCCTGTATTCTGTTGTTATGTTTCTGTGGAACACAACAACAGAATTTAGAAGAATCTCACAGTGTGTTTTAGTTTTGGATCAGAAATCTGCTAAAATGTATTAACTTTCTTCATAAAATCTTCCCCTCCTGTGAGCCTATAATTCAAGAACCTGAGTCAGTGATTTACACCAGATCAGTTTGATTTGTGAACAATTCAGATACAGACTGTTTCATTGAAAAGAACTGTTCATTCACAAATCTGACTTTAAAGCATTGGAATGCAGAAAATGAGACGTACTGTATGAACTACTTTCATGCTGTTTTTTTTTTTTTTTTTGTTCCATAAAAAATTACAGCATACACATTTAGAATCAATGATTTTTGGTCAAATTATTCCTTTAAAGTGAAAATTACCTTTCATGCAGTGTGTAGCACAGCTCTAAGTGAATGAAAGCATCCTGCAATTTTTTCAATCTTAAAAGTGCACCGTGTATGAAGTTGTCTCTGAATCATTGAAAGGAGTCATTTTTAAAATGAGTCCCAATTTGGGATGCGATGGTTTTCGGTGGTTTATCGAACCGTTCGGTTCTCCCTGTTCGGTTTGGCACACCCACGTGAACCGCGATGTTTCGGTAGCCTATTTGAGGCATTAAACTTTCCATTTAATTAAAATTGGCGTTTTCTGTGTATTAAGCGCATAGACAATCAGCGATGGTCAGAACTTCTCAAGACTAGGGATGGGTCGTTCTTGAACAAATCTATATGTGACTCAGGAAGAACGAGTCGTCTGGTGGGAGTGATTCGTTCAGTCGCGCACGTCTCAGGCTGCATAGGTTAAGCTCATGGGGCTGTCACGTGATGAACGAACGACTCGGAAAAACCCGAAGACTCGAGACGAACGAATCAATTCTGTTTCCGGCTCAGGCTGCATAGGTTCACATTTCAGCAGCAAAATTATTCCAGAACTTGACGACGTGAGTAAGCGCCACCACTTAGTGATGCGTTTTGTCATTGTTGTTTGTTCTGATGGTGTATTTAGAAAAAATAAGTATTTTGTTGTTGCTGTCAATATTTATTTTAATAATGTTCATGTTTACATTTCATACTGCACTTTTTATATTGTCCGTTTTTGAAAGAGGGCAAAAGTAAGTGTCCTTTTTTTTACAAATAAATGTGGTGTTTTGACTTAATCTGTACCTTTTTTACATTTAATATTGTCTCTGTAACTTGATAACTTGAAATAGAAAGGGCAAATGACCTCCTGCTGTGTTAGAGCTCACGTACAGTACTGTACAGTAATATTGATGTATCGAAACCGAACCGTTACCGTGGCCAGAAAACCGTGATTTTGACGAATTAACCATTAGCATATTGCCTGCCCATTTGTTGGTCGGAATGAAAATGCAAATTAATTTTTTGCCACTTTGGAGTGTTAAAGGCTCACAAGCACTGCATAAAAAGAGGGGTTTAGAAAAATTAATAATTAAACAAACAGTTTGGGAGTCGTTGAACAAATAAGGTAAAAAATAAATGCACATTATAAGATTTTTTTGGGACCTTGCATGCATGTCAACCTGTTGCTTGGGACTAAAATATTAACCTTTCATAATCCATAATAGGGGCACTTAAAACAAATCTTTACTACTGACGTTGTTAGGCTTAATTAACAGTCTGAATATTTCCTTAAATGTCACAGGATGCCATTAGTAGAGAGAAAAAGTGAATTTTGCTAGTCTGCGTTGTCTTGCATTGCTTCATGTCTTCGCCTGCCGTGGTTGACACATCTGACATGTCACTCTCTTTTGTCATATTTAACTCAATCACAGATCTGACGCACAGCAAGACACAATGCAGGAATCTGAGCCCAGCGTGTGTCAGCTGCAGCCCAACATCATCTCAGTGCGCCTCTTCAAAAGAAAGATTGGTGGGCTGGGCTTTCTGGTCAAACAACGTGTGTGCAAGCCACCCGTCATCATCTCTGACCTCATCCGGGGTGGGGCGGCAGAGGAGTGTGGGCTGGTCCAGGTCGGAGACATCGTCCTGGCCGTGAACAACAAGCCTTTGGTGGACCTGAGCTACGAACGTGCACTCGAGACGCTGAAGAACGTCTCACCTGAGAGCCACGCCGTCCTCATCCTCCGCGGACCTGAGGGCTTCACCACTCACCTGGAGACCACGCTGAGCAGTGATGGGAAGCCCAAAACGGTTCGGGTCACCAAGCCCGTTATCCCCGCTCAGAGCAGGCCATGCGAACGATGTTCGCCCCTCAGCCCTAACATGACCAAAGAGCTGAGGGCCATAGAGAACCTGTCCACTTCCTCTACTCCCAAGAAAGACCCACGGGAGAGCAAACCCCTGATTCCCCTACTGTCTCAGGACTCTCTGCTCAGAGAAGGAGGCCATTCAGCCCTTCTCCTCAACGGAGTGGAGGAGAACAACGACCTGCTGAAGGAGATCGAGCCAGTGCTGAAGCTCATCAAGAACAGCAAAAAAGAGATCAATGGAGAAGGTCAGAGAGCTATAGAGAGGAAGGATGTCGAAGTGCAGGTGGAGAGGTGAGTGATGTCTTAGTGCAAAACACTGAAAACAAACCAATACTGTACATACAGTACAACTAAAATAAGCACTAATGGAAGCAAGCCCCCTCTCATGTTGTTCCAAGACTTTTGTTTATCTTCGGAAACACAAATTAAAATGTTTAATGAAATCTGAGGGCTTTCTGAACCTGCATAGACAGCAACGCAACTGACATATTCACGGCTCAGAAAGGTTATAAAGACATTGCAAAAAAAGTCCATGTGACATCAGTGGTTCAACTGTAATGTTGTGAATACTGTATATGAGAACACTTTTTGTGTGCAAAGAAAACTAAAATAATGACTTTATTCAACAGTTTCTTCTCTTCTGTGTCAGCCTTCGACACATATTCATGACATCACCATAGCTTGAGCATTAAGAAGCATTTAGTCAGTTTTCTTTGCATCTAAAGGAAGCCCTTATGTGCATGAAGTGGGAGAACTTTTTATAAAAACAGATAATTTTGTGCACACATTTTAGAGTGCTGACTTAAAAGAAATGTATAAAAAAATTGTCACAAAATCCATGCCTTTTGCATTTTTGTGTCACAAAATAAATTAGCCCATAAAATTGTAAATGTGGCATTTACAAATACATATTATACTTTGTTGTATAACTTAGTTCTGTCATTCCTGTTAATATTAGTGTTTTAATGTATAGTTCATAAATCAGTTTAAAATTCGAGAAATAAGACCACAAATAAGTCATCTTCCATTTACAGTATGATCTCATTATCTGGTGCCTGTTGTGCCTTCAATTAGTCTGATCATGTGCTCTGCACGTTGAAATCTAATTTAGGTATTTAACTATATGTAATCGCCTTACTGAAAACATTCAATTTAACATCCCACTCATCATTTTATGCAGGATGCAATAAATATGGCATTCCAGTAAACCACTAAACTCTGAATCGCATTGTTTGGAGTTAAACAACCTTTTTAATGTATGTGCAAATATAGGTTATGAATGCAATCTCCATTTTTGGATTTAAATTCACCTCTGGCATTTAAAAAGCAAAGATGAGTCCACTAACCTGACTTTACTTGTTCTCAGAAAGATCATGTTCTGAAAGCTTCAAGTGCTAGCGCATGAGTAATGACAACACTACAGAAAATTACATGAGCACTATTGACTCAAGGGAAGAGTTCTCTCAAAAACATTATTGGTTTAATGTTCTAAACAACAGACAAATCTGGAAGACATCCAGTGCTTAGAAATCAGTTTTAATATTAAAAAGAAAACTCGGTATGTACTCCCAGTACAAATATGATTTAAGGCATGATCAAAATAGTACATTAGAGTCTAGTTTTCTAGTGGTGGAGTATGGGTTTAGTTGGCACACTATTTATTCCAATGAGTATTTCTCAATGTAGTCTTATCCCAGCAAGAGTCTTTACCATTAACAAATCTGTTCAATTTGGCCACCATTAGTGAAGACTAATTAAAAGTGTATGACAACTATATCCAGTCTGTCTCTCATTTTCGTTAATTTGGGATTATGATTTACAAATCACTCGATAGAGAAAACAGCCATAGTCGCACACAATATTAATGTCTTGTTATTGTCAAGACATAAATATAAAATAGCATTGTTTTATTGTTTAAATGGACGAAAGTTACCGTCTATATACTGATGATCAAATAAATTCCATAAAATTGCAGAAACTGATTAGTTTTATCCTTTTAGTTCACAAACAGCTGCGGTTCACATGAAATGGCAAACATGAAATGATTTCCAGAAACAAAGCCCCCCCCCATTTGCCATTGGTCAGTTAAACAGATAGTCCCGCCCCCAAACTAACGCCACTGGTTGAGTATTTGTTGCTGTTGTCATCTTTATGCTCAAACAAACATAGTAGTGATTAGCAATAGCCTCAGAGTGTTTTATTGTTTGTAAAAGTATGCACCAGATTTCTTTTCTGTATTAGAAGTAACTAAACAAATTATAATTAGGTTTGAAATATTAATCCGACTGCTGATGGCAGCGTTTCATCCAAAACAAATCAAGCTTCTCTCACTCTTCTCACATTTGTGATAAACGTGTTACTATGAGTCCATCAACAGCAGCTAGAAAAAAATGTTCTGTAAGTGAGTGTTTACACTTTTTAATAATGCATTGTGCTTCGGATTACATTGTTTAAGTATCTGGGGACTAGCACTAAATCGAATTATGGAATAACTTAGAATGCAATTAAAGCATTTTAACATTTCATTTAAAAGTTAAAGTGCACATTGGTACCCTTGAAATATAAATGTTTTAGAGAAATTGTAGTTTAAGGAACAGTTCACCCAAAAATGAAAATTCTGTCATCATTTACTCACCCTCAAGTAGTTCCAATTTCATTTAGAATCTCTATTTATTGAATCTGAGTCATGTTTTTAATTGACTTTTTTTTTTCTTGACTAATCGCTTCAGTTTATAGCATAAATGTAAAAGTGTGCAAAGTAATAATTATTAAAATAATTATTGATTGATAATATATCATTGAATATTTTTTGGTGATTGTACATATTCCAGGCATGTTTTCTTCTGGCTGATGTTTGAGCTGTTTGTGACTTTCAGAGACCTTGGTGTGGGAAATGGACAGAACGCCCAGCTGGCGTCGGATAATGACAGAGTGTTTGATGACCTCTGGAGAAAGGACAACATGCCTACGGTGCTTAACAACCCTTACTCTGAGAGTGACAAGGTAAAATACAGTCTAAATGGCTTTACATGTGGCTTTGAAGGACTGTGAGTCAGTCAGTAATCTAGCATTATTATTATTTTTTTTTTTTAAAGTACAAGTACAGAAATATTGAAGCTGTTTTTTACTGTTAATATGGCCTGATCTGCTTGACAGCTGGCAGATATTCTACACTTAAAAAGAATTACACACACTTTTCTATTCGCTATTTCTTTTAAAGAGCTGTCAATTCTAAAGAAGTGTAAATTGTACTTGGGTTTTTAAAGCTGTATCGGTCTTGAAAAGCAGGGTAAAACTATTCTAACTACTACTAATAAAATCCAACTAAAAGTATTCATGTTTATCAGAAATTGAAATGAAAATTCAAAACAGAAACCAAAAAACATAAATAAATGGCAAATATTCTTGTAATATGCATGCCAACAAGCGAATAGTTAAGAGACCCTAAAATAAAGAGTTGCCATTTGTGCAATTCATGGTAATGTAATGACTTTTGATGCATGGCTGTAAGAATCGTTTTGTTTATGTTTTGTACAATAGTCTGCATTTAAAATATGGATCCTGAAGCAAAACCGGCTGAGAACACTTGATTTTAACAACAAAAAGAATTCTGACTAATCAGATGAAACTGCAATGTAACTCAAAGCAAGATTTCCAAAGAACCATATAGAAAACATGGGAAAATGACCAGATACTGTAATTCAACAAGAAACTTTAATCGAGTGGTTTTCACACTCTAACCTCATATTAAAAATAATAAAGTACAAACCTACAAAATAAGATTTAAGTGGAGTTAAAATGTTATTAATTGCAAGTCTGATGTTTCAAGTAGGACTTACTTGCAAGTAACCATAAGAAAGCCCGTCACATGGCTTACTCTGTACCTGCCAGCTCAGTGCTGGTGTAGCATGTGTTCCTACAGTCCTGGTTGTGGGGGTAGCAGTGCTTACATTTCACATCAGCACATGACTCTCTCATCTGGCCTCTTGTGACGCATTATCCTTCTGAAAGAAACCGGATGGATGGAGGCGATCCAAGAAAGCAGAGAAATGAATGGATGCAGCTGTGTGGTCCAAGAAGGAGTTGTTCTCTTTTTCTCTCTCTCTATGCTTAGTGTAATACAGTGTCTGGTGGATGATTAATCATCAGTGAATAAGAACGAGGAGGGGGAGAGTGAGAGAGTACAAGAGAAACACAAAGACTAGAACATTAGACCAAGGCAGCATGTGATTGTTGTTCATAAGGTCCGACATTATTTGTTTGACAGAAAGATGCAATGACTGTTGAGATGATATATGAACACTTACAGCATGTCCTAACCAGGCAACAGGTTTCCATCAACAACTTATTTGTCTTGCAAAGCTTCTGCACAATCACAGCCTATCAGGTGACATCTAATGTATAATATAGTAGTGGACGGGGATACCTAGTGTAACATCATCATCATTGAAATGTCAAGATTTACCTCAGAATGTTCATAAATTGTGCATTGTAGATATAAGTCCTTTTGGAGTGGAGCAACGCTGAACTGCTTCCAAGTCTGCTTGAAAAGGTGGTTTGGGCTGCTGTTCACAGTTTTTATTATTTATATTAAAACAGTAAGGCCCAGGATTAGGCCATAGTTGAGTTAGTACATTTAAGTCATTTTCATAAACATGCCTTTTGCTAGCATAACTAGTGTGCGTCTTAAGACAAAACAAAAGCACCGACATGTTTTAAAGGGAATAGTTCACCCAAAAATGAAAATTACCCCATATTTTACCCCATAAGCCATCCTAGGAGAATATAACTTTTTTTTAGACCAGTTTTTTTCAAAATTTGTCCTGATTCTTCCAAGCTTGGTAATGCAGGTGGATAGTGATCATTATTTTGAGGCTCCTTAAATCACATAAATACGCAAGTACTGCATCATAAAACTAACCTATATGCCTTCGGGGGGTTATCTCATGTCCTCTGAGGCAGATTTAATGTGTTTTTGTAACGAAAACATTTCTAGTTTAAAAATTATAATGTAAATAACTGACTGACTGACTGACAAAGCGCATAGTTTCTTCTCCTTCTTTTGCATTTTAACATAGTTTTCTAAAACTCGTTTCGGGAGGAGGGTGCAAAGGCTTTCCCCTATTTACGATCTCCGCCTTCCTATTTCCCAATTATCCTATCATCCTATCAGATCCCTAAACTCGCCCTATAAAATAGCCAGATCCGCTTCCCTTCCTCATCTCGATCATAGTATCCTTCCTCCTCCTTTCTTCTCCTTGGGGGGTGGGCTCTCAGGGTTAGGAACGGCTCGGTAGCCCTTCTAACCCTGAGTTTAGCAGCACGCCAAACCAGCTTCGCTTAAATCAAGCCGACAAGCTCGAACTCTTGAAATGGTGGTTGGCTTACAGCTTCAAAGTGCATTACTGCCACCTGCTGGCTGAAGGGCAGAGTTTCGGTTTCTTGGCTGACCTGTGTGACTTGACGTATGACGCAACTTACGTTGTACGCTGAGTCAGAATTCCGATTTATGGTGCTTCAAAATAATGGCCACAATCCACCCACATTTCACATAGAGGCCACTCCCACAATAGTTGATTGAATGCAGCGTGTCAGACAGACTGAACTGTTGTCTTACCTCAGCGTGAGCGGTTATCAGACCGAGACGCAGAGACAAGCAAGACTCCAAGGAGATTGAGGTGTTTTGTTTTTGAATGTATTGATGAACAGCAGAAATATTAATTAATAGCAGTACCCCCGGCATCTGAGTGACTGAAGACGCTGAGGAGTAGCATTACATTTTATTTGATCAACCGTTTATGATTACGTTTATGTTCATGTGAATCATTCATGATCCAGCCTCACCTACGGAAGCACTGAGAATAATGTCTTTTAATGAATCTTTGCAAACTGCCTTTCCTAATAATGTGCTAATTAGCAAGTTTTACTATGAATACGGCTAAAAAAAAGATCACCAGAAAATGTCTCGGAAAAGAGGGGCGGGGTCAGCAGAGCTTGTGAAGATTTAAAGGGGAAGTACACAGAACAGAGTGATTTCTAAAGAGCTGTTTTTTACACTATCTTTGAGAAATTTTTCAAACAAATTATATTACAAACTTTCCATTAAGACCCTAAAGAATCATATTAGCTAGTGGAAAATTTGCTTTGTATGACCCCTTTAAGAGAAAAGGCAGAATTGGGAATTAATTTCTGACAGTTCTGTTTTTTATGTTGTAATTCTGAGGGGGACTGTGAGATAAAAAATCAGTTACCTTTTTTATGTTTTATTCCGAGGTGGAAATGGGCTCAGCAGGTCTTAAATGGTCAAAATACTTTTCAGTCAAGTGTGAAAACAATAGGAGAATAAAGCATAAACCCAATCATATTAGGCAATTTAGAGATCCTCACCAGGACATCTCTGGGAAAAGCAGGATATGTCGTCACCCTAGATTTCACCTCTGGGTGTACTACCCAGGCACTTTCAGCATGCGTTTAAAAAAAAATACTATGATGCACTAAATGTAATTTTGCATGTCATTATGGACAGATGAATTTGGACACTGTGTAAGTTTAAACGTGTATGTGTTACTTCAGTCACAGTGACCTTAAATGACCAGCCAGATATGACATTATCTGCAAAGGCGAAGGGGAGATAACACATTCTCTCACACCTTTAAATCATCACTTCAGTCTGACGGTTTCAGACCTCAGCTACTCTAAAATTTGACACTTTTAGCATATTCTCAGTGACACACACTGGTGGTTAATGAATTTTCTGGAGCATGTCTAGAACATTCTTTCTTGTCATAAGATACACAGAATATTCCTGCTGCTGAGATGGTGATAAGAAAGTGTTCTTATAAGCTAGCTTTAGACAAAACTCCTCTTACACTGCAAATGGAACAGCTTGTTTTTTTTAAAGAAGTGTCTGTCCTTTGGAAAGCTAACCTTGCTGACACGAGACCGGATGTTTTCATTGCTTCAGTGATTGCAAACCCACTAAAGCAACGCAGGTGCGATGATTTAAAATGTTTGAGATGACAATAACCTTTCGGTCTGCTTGATGGGGTTGAGGTTTTTTAGAAATGTGCTGAGTTTTCCAAGGCTAACAGCAGCAACCTGCATAATTTAAGCTCTAATAAGGCTCACTCAGCCAGTGGAAGTGGTGCGAAGCAGTTGGACAGATGAGCTGCTAACATCATTAAACAATGATGCTGCTGTCTTTGAAGCTTTGCATGTAAAACAATTTAATCATCTATATTTTTAATAATGTCATTCCGTCATAAGTTTAATTATAAAACATATAGTTCCTTTGCTGGATGCTAATGTCAAAGCAGCATTCCACAATTTCAAAATATTTTATTAAATAATGTTATGCTGCTACATGCATATTCATCATTAGCACCCATAAAATGTTATAATTAACCATGTCATTGGCTGTGTAAATGACACTTTTTCATTTTGAACATTAATTTACTTGCTGAAACATTTATGCATTGACATCCAAGTGACTTTCATTATTCTTATTCTTGTTGTTAAAAAACCCCAATATTTACTGTAGAGTAAATGATTTAGAAATTCTATATTGTGATCACAACTCACGGTCACATTGTAAATATTGATCAATATATTTAGATATTCATATTTTCATCATTGGTAATGCAAACATTTTGAATGTATTCTAGGAAATATATTTTAGTAGGCTAGGAGAAAAATTGAGATTGAGTTGAGCTACAAATAATGTTTGGTAAATTTTTGTTTAAGCATCAATTGAAAATAGCATAAACTATCCCAAAAGATTGATTATTTGGATTGTAGAACCGATTGGTTAAATTTAGCTTAGATTACAACCAAGAAATTTGATGTTGTCAAGCAATCATTAGACCAGGGTAGCGCCATTTTTAATTTTGTTTGACAGGATTGAAAATGAGTCAGTTTTGTGGTAGTTCAGCTGTTGAAATGCATACATACATACATACATCTTCTTCCGCTTATCCGGGGCCGGGTCGCGGGGGCAGCAGTCTAAGCAGGGACGCCCA
>JAUMHQ010000093.1:835678-845829 GCA_032361165.1 Enteromius paludinosus | reverse complement strand
TTGATCAACCGAAATGTGTTTATATTCGCGCGAATCATTCATGATCCAGCCTCTCGTACAGAAGCAGTGAGTATAATGTTTTTTAATGAATCATTGCAAATCGCCTTTCCTAATAATGTGCTAATAAGCAAGTTTCACTACGAATACGGCTAAAAAGGGTACTTTGAGTACTGAGTTCTACTTAAAGTAGTCAATGTTTGGCCCTCAGATTGACTCTACAATGAAACATCATCATCATCATCAATGAAACGACTCTATCCTGTGTCCACAGAGTAGATCTAAAAGAGTATATTTCCAAATAGTGACATTAAATTATCCCACTTATTAAGGAAGTGACAAGTCACCAGGTATGATTTCCCATCCAAGTGCACACACAGCAGTGATAAGTGATCAACCACACACACACGGAGCAGTGGGCAGCCATTGCCCAGGGAGCAGTGCCTTGCTCAAGGGTCTCAACTCAGTCGTGGCATTGAAGGTGGAGATAGTGCTGGATATTCACTAACTTCACCCACAATCCCTGCCAGACTTGGGACTCGAACCCACGACCTTTGGGTTACAGGTCCGACTCTTTATCAATTAGGCCACGACTGCCACAATTATTGCATGGCTGCATACCACATAAATAGATAAATGAATATGGAATATTGATGTGAGTTTTTTCCAGAAACAAAGATGCATTTAATCGTTTTTTTTATTATACAACAGTATTTAACTGGAGAAAGCCACGATTGACCAATAAGAATAGAGAGCTGTGTTATATGATCCAATAGTAGCCTGTTATTCGGAGTCGATGCTCATAAAAAGCTGGGAACTTGAGAAGAACTGTAACCAGGTCAGTGTGTCAGCACATAACGTGACTCATTCTAACTTGGCAATTGAACAAAAAGTTGCAATGGGGGAAAAGAGCAGAGGCAGAATGAATCGGTTGTTGGTGAAAGCACAGGAAAGAGAATTGGACTTTAAAATGAGCTTTGATTTATTAGGCGCGTGCATAATTTGCGAAAGTATGCATGCAGTACCTGCACTAAATGCTCCTTCTGTGTGTCAGTCATTGCCTGAGCATGCACGCTCCTCCTGTAGGGTCGTGTTTATGTCAATCAACAGCGTTTCATTCTGTTCTCATGTTATCTTTCCTTCCAAACATTTGCTTTCAGTCTCTGGTGCTATTACACTCACATTCCATTCACTTTGATGCATTCACTCCTCAGAGACTCAGGTGTTTAATGTATGGGAGAAGCAGAAAATAACAGACAGATAGTCTTCTGTGATATCGTTGTGCAGGATGTCGAGATGATGGCAGGCGCTTTTGCTTTTAGACAAAGTCAGGATTCTTTGCCATGTGTGTGACCAAACGATAATGTAATGAGGTGCAACTGATTAGCCTAGAGCATTTATGCACTGCCAACATGCACAAATTAAAAATAACTATGTGCTAAAGTTTTGTGCTATGCATTTATTAATGGAGCAGTGGCCAAAGTGTTCCACCTTGCAGAGCTTGTGGAACATTTCCTGTACTTTTAAAGGAATAGTTATTATATAAAATTGTGTCATCACATGCCTGCTTTTATTATTTGCATACAAGGAGATTTTATAGTGATCATTACTATTTTGCAACAGCGTTGACTGAGATAAATGCTTTTCCAATCTTCTATTTTTGTCCAAACAATCAGGTTGTTCCACCCCAAAGTTAAAAGTAAACATTTTGAAATGCTTGAATAAACCAAACCCTACTGTTCAAAAGTCTGGGGTCAGTAAGATTTTTATAATGTTTTTGAAGTATATGCTCACCGAGGCTGCATATATTTAATAAAAAAAAATGCAGTCATAATTTTGAATAAAATGTAATTTATTCCTGTGATGCAATCTTCAGTGTCACATCATCCTTCAGAAATCATTCTAACATGCTGATTGGCTGCTCAAGAAACAGTATTATTCATTTTAAAATATCAATATTTTTATGCAGACTCATACAGTACAAAAATAAACATAGCATTTATTCAAATATTTTGTCAAATGATATGGCTTCCCTATCTCTTTTGACCCATTTAATGCATCCAGGGGAATAGAATTGATTTCTTTCATCAAAAAATTCTTACCGTCTGCAAACTTTTTAAACAGTCTTGACAGCAGTGCAGAGCCATTGTGTTTACAGGGGCGGACATACTCATTAAGCCCCGTTCACACTAGCAGTGACTTCTGTCGCCAGAGGCTGGCGATGATGTCGCTAGTGGGCGTTCTCATTACTGGTCGCTTAGTAACGTCATTTTTGACAGCGAATCAGGTTTCTTGCCACTAAATACCAACATTTTGGAGGCAAAAGACCAAATATAATATAAGTATACTGAGTCCATACATACAAACAAAAATGAATGAGAAACAGAGAGTACGTTTATCTACGGCAAAAACGCAAACGCCGTTCCGTCTGGGTCCATAAAATCATTCAGGCTCGGAGTCAGCATGGCGAGAACCACCGGATGATGATATGTAATATGATCACATGAGCACTATCGTCTTCTTTCCTATTGGCTGTAGCTCCCGAAAGTCGCTCTTCATTTGCATAAAGTTGAGAGATTCTGAACTTTGTCGCGTCGCTGGACACGCCCACATCCGGTCGCTGACGGTCGCTCTTGTCGCCAGAGATCGCCAGCTCTCCATTGAAATGTATGGGATCGTGTCGCTGCGTGTCGCTGCTAGTGTGAACGGGGCTTTAGGCAAAGGTAGGCAACTGCCTTGGGCCCCCAAAAGCCAAGGGGCCCCCAAAATGCTTTTGACGAGATACGCATTAAGCTCAGACGCGCGAACGGTTACTGTGTTTATTACCGCGACTGTCTGCGTGTCCGAGTTGAGTGCTTCGTGTGTATCCTGCTTGTAACAAACAAAAATACCATGCATCTGAAGCTGACTGCCGCACGAGCGCTGCGGACCCTGTTTTAGTTTGAAAACTCCATGGTAGATTTAACGCCAGTGTAAACGAGGATCGTTATCATTCTAAAACACCGTTTTAAAACGAAGACGCACTAGTTTATACGTGGCCTAATTTCACATGCATGCACAGCTGTTGTCATTATCTTATGTGTAGCCTGTTGGAATTTATCAGACGACGATTCGATCACTGTTCAGTCACTATTTCATATTCATCCCGTTTTATGACCACAGAAACAGTAAGATAAATCAATGCAAACATTTATTGAGAATACAGTCAGAATACAGTATGTGGACATATTTGGCTACTTATTTGTAACCTAAACGGGTTTGTGTCAGTAAATATAATAAGTAATATAATAATGTATACTTCTTGTATCTCAACTGTAAATCAATTGCTATTCCGTTGTAAAAGTGTCTGCTAAATGAATAAATGTAAATGTTAATGAAAGAATTATAATATGTACATGAAAACTGTAGAAACACTGGACGTAACTATGGGGCACCATTGTGCAGCAGCAACTTTGACAACAAAAAAAGGAACCTCAAGGTTGATTGAAGTAAATGTGTGCAAATGTATAAGGCCCCATTCCTATATTTGCCTGAGGCCCCAAATTCACTGAATCCGCCCCTGTGTGCTTATTATGGTCATCTCTACACACTAAACCATCTGAGAAAGTGTGGTGCCTTTCATTGCATAATAAACTGAACTTTAAGATTGTTTACTGTTTGGTTTACGCTCCTTGTGAAAAACTCATTAGCGCTGAACTCTGCTGACTCCATTCCTGTTCACCTCTCTGCATTAGTCATTAGATCCATATACATTCTTCCTGACCTCCAGAGGCTGTACGGCTGGTTTTAAAGTGCTGTGCTGTATTCTGAAGTCCTTTACATGAGATGGAAGTCCTATATATCCTGTTTGAAGTCCTACCAAAACCTGCAGGAACTCTGGAAGTCTAGCAACACACACATGGCTTCTGTATTTAGCAGTTCAGCTTTTGTTTTTATAATGCCCCCTGACACCAAAGCTCACGTTTCTGCTGTGAGGAGCAGAGAAGGAGAAGGAAAGAGAGGACGGGTCCACAAAATACTGAGATGATTTAAACATCTCAATTGTAATGTGTGGTTTAGTTAGATCACTTTTTCTGTTATATATTTGAATAAATATAGGTCGGAATAAGTATGTCTTCCATATTGTCATATGTTTTTTTTCACAAGCATTATTTGAAGCATTCAAGTGCATTTAATATCTTTTATTTTTATTAATATATTTAGAGAATATAACAATTTGGTTTTGAAAGTATTCATTGAGAAATTCATATTCTGATCTCTGATTTGTGATGACAGGCTTTGATATCTTGGCAAATCTGAGTACAGATTAAAGAATTTTTAATAAATTTTTAATAAAAGTTGAAGTCGAAGCACTAAAGAGATCTTTTTTTTTTGCTCATTTGAGGACATATGCATGAGTGCTTTTAGAGCCTCGTGCTGTAGCTGTGTATCACAGCCACGCATGTTGCAGTGGTTAGTATTGTTTAGACTCTGTGGATGATCGACTCTCGGCTGAGTCAATATTATGACTGTGTCTGTGCCCCCCTGGAGAATTCATGGTGTATTCCTCTGCCTTTCCACAAATCCTAGTATCTGTTTTGTGTAACGTATCCCAGTTTTGAAACATTTGGAATGTTTTTTCTGGTCACGGTTTATTTAGTTTGTTCTGAACACACGCACACACCTGTTTTTGGCCTTTGGGACTGATTCACTCAGCAGGGCGGTGAACGAGTGCATGAAGTGCATCATGAGGGTCATTCTGATTCCCATAAAGCTAGGATTTCACTGCATCTCCAAGAAAACATAGCGATAAGACAAAATGTCACGTTTCAGAGAATTTTCGTTTGCCAAATGTAATTTCGTGGGTTGAAACACTCAAGACTTATGGACACACACTTTAAAAAGACTGTTAAAGGTGCATGTGCCTGATTTGACCCTTGAAATATTTTTTAAAGGAGTCATACAAAGCCAATTTTCCACTAGCTAATATGATTCTTTAGGGTCTTAATTGAAAGTTTGTAGTATAGTTTGTTTTAAAATTTCTCAAAGATAGTTAATTAGTTTCGCCGGTCAAAAACAGCTCTTTAGAAATCACTCTGTTCTGTGTGCTTCCCCTTTAAATCTCCACGAGCTCTGCTGACTCCGCCCCTTTTTTCCGAGGCGCTCTCAGAGGATCTTTTTTTAACCATATTCATCATGAAACTTCGTTAGAAACATCGTGAAAAAGGCGATTTGCATTTGATTATACTCACTGCTTCTGTACGAGAGGCTGGATCATGAATGATTCGCGCGAATATAAACACATTTCGGTTGATCAAGGGGGCGTTTCCCTTCAGAACCAAACGTAACGTTAATCATCCGCGTCTTCAGTCACTCAGTTGTCGGGAGTAAATCACTACTGCTATGTTCATTAATACATTCAACAACAAAACACCTCAATCTCTTAGGAGTTTTGCTTGTCTCTGCGTCTCGGTCTGATGACGGCTAAGACACCAGTTCAGTCTGTGTGACACGCTGCTGTCAATCAACTATTGTGGAAGTGGCCTCTATCTGTGTGACGCCACACAGAGAATGGCTTGATTTCAGAAGGGGCAACTTATTTTTACTGAATCAAAAGAAAACTACTGGGTGGATCTTTATCATTGTAGGGTGGTTGTGCACACACACTCCCAACACACATTTCAGTCCAAACAGTTTCTAAAAGTGCATGCGGCACCGGATGACCCCTTTAAAAAAATTCGGCAGAACAAAGAAATTAATACAGATTTGAAAATACTTGAGGGTGACTAAATGATGGCAGAATTTTGGGTGAACTATTCCTTTAAGAAACACCAGTGATGCTTAGCATTGAATTCCTTTTTATCAAAAGTGACAGTAAAGTCTTTTATAACATCACCAAGGATTTCATCAGTAAAACATAAATAAATGATGTTCTACTGCACTCCATTAATCAAAGAATCCTAAAAAAAAAAAAATTCACAAAAAATATTAAGCAGCAACTATTTTCAACATGAAAAAATGTTGCATTACAGCAATAAATTACATTTTAAAATTATATTCAAATAGAAAACATTTACTAAAAATTGCATTAATATTACCTTTTTAATATAACGGCTTTTACTGTATTTTTGAGCAAATAAATGCCGCCTTGGTAAGCATAAGAGACTTTCAAAATTTAAGGAACCATCTAAGAACATTTTTAACTATTTTTATTATTATTTATGATTAATTTGTAAAATGGAAAGGTTTTATGGATTCGTCGTGGAACCATACAGCAGTAAAGAACCTTAATTTAAGAGTAAAATTATTGCATTTTAGATTGCATGGATTTTTTACATGTAATGGATGCACTGAATGTATTTGCTTTGTGTTTAAGCTTGTGCATGTGACACGTTCAGACACACTGGATAAACTTGCTAAAGACCCTGCAGTGTGGAGAAAATGCCAGGACTGGCAAGCACTTGCAGAAAAAATGAACAAACGGAGTGTGACAGGGAAAATACCTTCCCAGCATTCATTGGAATTCCGAAAGTTTTAAATAATGAGCCCTGACACCATAAGTGTTATTACAGTACAAACTACTTTCAATGATTTGAACAAACCCTAATCTCTTAGCAGTAACCTGTAATGCATGTGGTTTGAGTCAAGTCACCATTGTTTATAGTGATTTTTATTTAGAGATATGAATGATACTGAAAATGATGTGGCTTCGTGAGTAGTTGGGCTGTTATTTTTATAGGTTAATGTATATGCCATTTTCAACTGGGGGATGACAAAATAGGTGAACAATTACTATAGACCTACCAAATACTTTTGTCACATTGTGTCACTTTTGATTATTTTAATTCATGACTGTTGAATAAAATGATGAATATTTTTTAGTTTGCTCTCAAACTTTTAAACTCTGCCTTGTTTTTTCTTATAGACAGGGCTGTTAAATTTACCGCAGGGGCCACTGCTGATCGAGCCGGTCCGTGGCCACATCTCAAACGTCTCTCATCCACGACACCCACATGTGATCTACCAGAATTCAGCTTGGAGTGCGCTTAGGCGGCGACGCAGCACTGATTCACACAGCGTCCATCACAGTCCCTGTGGGGTCAAAGGTCGGATATGTTAGATGCATTCAAAACTCTTAATTAAATGATACTTCACCAAAAAAAAAAATACTCATTTTGTGTCTCCGGTGCAGATGGCTCTGAGTTTTCCCAGCAGGTGGAGCAGGAGAGAGAGCGCTGGGAGCAGCTCCAGGAGGGTGGGGATCGTAATCATGATCCGGATCGGGAGTGGGAACGACCACGGAGGATCTCCCCTCGCTCCATCAGCAAAGAACGCTGGGTGGAGACCATGGTGGTGGGCGACTCCAAACTCGTGGACTACCACGGAAGCGGAAACGTTGAATCCTACATCTTTACCATCATGAACATGGTAAGCACTCACAGGAAATTAAAGTTAATTACGACATCAGGTGTGTTCAAGTGTCTTTGTCCAGAGTAGATTTTTCTGCATAACATTCTACAGAACGACAAATAAAGAATGTGCATCACTGTGTTTTGGCTTTATGCTGTTCAGTTTATGAAGGTGCTGTAAATTGTTAAATATTGTAAATGTACAAAATTGTCATACAATACAGATGCTACTTCTAATATATATGCATCATATTGTTTCATGCTCCCAACTTGATTACTCACAGCATAAAGTGTCACAACACCCCCCTGTTTCAGAAGTGCTTTTTCACACCTCTGAAAAGGGGCGTGGTTCACTGGGGGTAAGGGGTGGGGTAGAGTGTGGAGACAAGGCGGAGACTCCATTAAAGGGGGAGTGACAATAAGTGAATACATTTTGCTAATTTGCACACCGACAATGTAAACACACTAGTCCTTCGTCATGTATAATGTTACACTGCTCATTAATAATGCATTAATAGGGCCGTCAAGCCGATGATGTAGACAGGTACTGTACAAGCCACGCAGCGAATGAGCGCTAAAAAAAAACACGTCTACGTCACAGGGTCAAACCTAACTTTTAAAACCGGATGCAAGAAATGGTCGCAAAAAGTGCAAAAATGACCAATTTCCACTTTGTAAAATTTTTTGTGACATATATTACTGTTTTATACAATGTACAACATGTATATATCTGTAAACAACAAAAAAAAAGTGTTTTAGGGTGTTGTGACCCTTTAAAGAAAGTTTAGTTACACTTTATTTTTGATGGTCCCCTTTAGACATTTTGTGGACTGTCAGTTACTTTGCAGCTAAACATCAGCCCAGATGTACAGTACTTGACATTGAGAGCGCAATCCTAGAAAAGTGTTGAAGGGAATATAAGTTCTGCTATTTCCATAGCACAAACAGGGTCGCAAACAAGCAATCCAGTTCCTGTAATCTACTAGCAACACAGGCACAAACTGGTTTAAAAAATGCTTTTTGGGGAAAACTCCAAATCACACCTGCTTGGAAGTTTCTAGTGATCCTAAAGACCTAGGCTGTATCTGAATTGGAATTCACCATTTTAAGTGGTGTCCGAAACCATAGTGGCTGTTCTCGAGTGCACTCATTCAATCCCACAATGCACCGCATAAATGAACGCACACACAATGGCTAGAGAATCCCCATAATGCAGTGTGAGTGTCTTGCTGTGTTTTGCAAGAAGGTGGCACCTGCAGCTAAATCATCCATCCATGCGATTTACAAAGCACTTGTTCATTGCATGCTATAGCATAATATAACACGGGTACAATTTCATTGAACATTGATTGTCAATCAATACGGTTTATACATAATTTCAAAACAGCCCTCACACAAATGCATCTCCTTATCAGCACTATCGTATCATTACGTGACTTGTTTCATTGAGTGTCTATATATTATTGCCAAAAGAGCGTTTGTTTCTTTAATAACTGCTAGTTGACATACAGTAGTTGCTGCTTTGTTACTTATATTCAGTCAACAGAAAGTTTCTTACTCGTAATTATGAGCCTGATGGTGTTTATCTCAGGAATACATCATTCAGACATGATTTAAAGGCAATGAATAGCTTTCATTGTATAGAACAGACCAGCTTGATGAAGTAAAATAGTAATTTTGACTTTCATATGTGCACATTTTGTATCGCTTTTTTTGTAGGTGGCTGGTATTTTTCACGATGCCAGCATCGGTAATGCTATCCATATCGTCTTGGTCCGGCTCATTCTGCTGCACGGAGAGGAGGTACATATGAATTGAGGCATAATTTGCTTTACATCCGGACCTTCCCAGCTAGAGACCAGCGTTTTCAGGAAGTAGTTGAACATGGACAACTTGCTGGTTATGCTTTTTAATAAATGCACAAACCACAACAGAAGCTGTTTTTGTTCTTAGGGTTTACTGGACACTGTTATAACATTCATTTTTCGGCCGTGTGATTTCAGAAGGGGCTGAAGATCCTTCACCACGCTGATACGACTCTCAACAGCTTCTGTACCTGGCAAAAAAAACTCAATCCTCAAAGTGACACTCATCCAGCACACCATGATGTCGCTGTTCTCATCACACGGTAAACACACCCTAGCCAGTCATTTTAGTAATAGTATTACTGTCATTTTGTTATTATATTTAATTATTTTCCATCCTTTTATTTCAGTTTTTTATTGAATATTTATATTGCTGATTTCTGAAGTATCATGTGACATATGTCAAGTATATGCATTTCTACGGTTACAATTATATAACAGTTATAAAATCAGTTGTCTGTTGACATCTAAATGATATAAATTAGTACTGTCAAATAGGGCTGGGCAATTAATTGAACATTCAGAACCTATAATCGATCAAATATTTCCAGGTCGATTATTTCGATTACTTTCCCTTTACAGTGGAGCGAAGCGGATTTAAACACCTCATTAAAACTCTCGACAGAAGATACACTGTGCCGTCGCCATCACATCTTTCTTGCGCTGCCAGACATGTACAATTAACATGCTCGTGTTTCTTAGTAAGTCAGAAGAGTAAATTCATGTCCATATAGTGACATGACAAGATCACTAAGAACACCTCATGCAAACGTCTTTTAGGAGAGCTCTATTTTCATTACAGCAATCTGTTGTTTACATTGATGCATTGCACATTAAAATATTTGTTTACAGATGATGCAAGAAATGAAAATATTATTTACAGGATATACAAGAGTTATTT
>JAUMHQ010000093.1:816381-827557 GCA_032361165.1 Enteromius paludinosus | reverse complement strand
TCAAGAAGATTGAAGACGTTGTGCTGGATGCCAAATGCAGCCGGTGAGTGAGTCGGTTCAATAACAGTTGATTGTTTACGGATGCAGTATATCAAGGTAATTTATGATAGATGACTAAAATTATATCTAAAATGGCCAAACACAACAAAATAATTTGTTGCAAAGTACAATGAGAAGAAAATGGCTAAAATGAATATTAAAACTAAATAAAAAAAAACAAAACATAAAAATCTGAGTAAAATTCTAACAGTATTTCAGTGATACTGATATGTACTGGTATATACGTACAGTATTGTAGTATTGAGCACTGTTAGCACTCCTGCTGTTTATTATTGTACATAAAGCTGAGTTGCATTGCATTTGTTTTTTTCTCACCACACTGGAAATGGTTGCTTTGTTGCTGAATGTCACTGTCAGTGTGAACGGCTCTCAGATTGTTGAGCTGCACAGTTGCATTATTGATATGTACTGTATCTGTTCATTGATGTTTACTGTATGTGTGCGTTTGTAGAGATGTCAAGCAGATGCTGTTGAAGCTGGTGGAGCTGCGGTCCAGTAACTGGGGTCGAGTTCACACAGCCGCTGTGGCCAGTGACGCTACGCCTGACAACGACCCCAACTACTTTATGGTGCGCAATGCCAAAGAAATGAAATTCAATAAAAGTTTAGGACTGAAATATGACCATTTAAATGTTTTGTAGCCTTTTTTAATGTGTGTCTATCATGGTGTTGCTCCTCAGAATGAACCAACCTTCTACACGGCAGATGGGACGCCTTTCACAGCAGCAGATCCTGGTGAGACTTACCAACTTGTGTTTTATTAAACAGGCAAATGCAGTTCAAAATCAAAAGAAAATGAGAGCTATTATGGGAAAGAGAAAAAAGACTTGCTTTAGTTAAGACTTGCATTAATTGCATTAAGTTTATTTTTTTAAATGTACATTTATTTATTCTCTTTACCATAACATGACTTTATTTATTTGTTTATTTATAATATGAATAATTACTGTATTTATTACTGATCTTCTTATCGGTTCTGGTTTTTTTTCCCCACCACAGAATACTCTGAAAAATACCAGGAGATTCTAGACAGAGAAGACTACTTCCCTGATGCATATGAAGAGAATGGAAATGATTCGTAAGTATTCGTGAGAACTTGCTTATATAAGTTTTGTTTGCTTGCTGTGCAACTGAGATACTATATAGTTTTTTTATATAATGAATATTTTTAATATTATCATTGTATTTAATTTTATTTTGGGGCAGTTCAAGTTTATTTTATTTCAGGTAACAAAATGTTACTTATGGTTTTAGTTAACTCTTAATAACCCTGGTGTGATCGTCCCCTCTGCTTAAACTCCAGTAATTGTCCTCCTCACAATGATGCTGGGGGGAGTCAAAGAGCACATTTTAGTGAAGTCAGCAGTCCAGGGAGAGAGGGGGGTTTAGCAAGACCCGCCAGTCTTATTCAGCATAGTCTTCCGCCCATTGGGCCAGGAGCAGTTAACAAAGACCAGCCAACAGAGGGAGACTGTTATTCATGTGATGAATTTTAAAAGAACTTTCTGTATTCGATGCAGTACGCAGTATGAGAAACACAGCTGAAATAAGCCTTATAATAAAGGAATGCATGACGAATCAGAAATTAAGTTTGTTTACAATTTCACAATGTTGATGATTTAGACTAATGCACAGATTGAAGGAAAAGTTAATGTAAATATATATGTTTTGTTGTATACTTTTTATGTTTTAAAGGACTCTCTTATGCTCACCATGGCTGCAATGTGATTAAAAATACAGGAAGATCTGTAATATTGAGAATTGTCATTTTTTTTTATTTGAGAAAAGCTAAATTTTCAGCAGATGTAATTAGTTTAATGCATCCTTGCTAAATAAAAGTACTTTCTGTATTTAATATAAGATGACAGGAAAAAGTCAGAACTGTAACATTTACCTTTTTTGGTAATTTGCAATTTTTTTTTTTCTTTTTAAATACAGTTGCAAATTTAAAGAGGGTAAATGTGTCATTGAAAATTCACGGTGCGTTCACACCGGACGCGCGTAGTTAGACGCCTGAACATTTTGAGTTTACTCGCTTCATTCACGCGTGCAACAGACGCGAAATCGCGGCATGAGAGGGGCTTCTTCTCCAGTCTCTGCATTGGTGGAGGGGAAAACAGCACAACATTCTAAATATTGCTGTTATTGTGCCATGAAATGCAGTTTTAAGAGTATTTCAGGCAAGAATGTAGTTGTTTAAAACACAAATCTGCAGTTTATTAAAAAAGAGAGCGCCTATTTAAAAGTTTGCTTCGCCGATTTCGGAGCTGTGAGCTACACGTGTACACCGGGTGCTCACTGCTCATGTATCCGCCAATTCTGACACTTGCCTCTGCCTCCTGATGTCTCTGTAGTGGTTAAACAGGAGGTAAAATTCGTTTTGGGTATATCTCGTAGGCAAACTCTGGTTTAATGAATCTATTATGTATTTCCTTTTTATTCCTGTTTTTATGAAAGTACAAAGATGTATCATACAGAGATGATGATTTTGTCTTCCATAGTTTCGGAAGTCTGCCTCCTCTTGCTAGTAATCACGTCACTTCTAGAGCAAGCTCCTGATTGTTTAACGGAGTGCAAATTTTCGCCAAAGTTTAGCGTTTCGCGCAAATTAAGGATTTCTATTCGCGTCTTTGCATTGACTTAACATGTAAATCACTCGCGCTTGACGCTTCATTCATTGGCGTCCGGTGTGAACGCACCTTAAAAGCAATGGTTACTTTTTATATCAATGTGCTGACTTTTTTTTTCTTCTTGCAATTGTGAGTTTATATTTATACTGTTTGACTTTAAATTGTAAATTGTGATCGATCAACTCAAAATAACAAGGGGAAATTGTGAGATATAAAGTTGCAATGCTTTTTTTTCATCCTGTGGTGGAAGACAAGCTCGTATACACTTATAATCAAGGAATGCTTCTGTGTTTCAGCTTCTGTGAAGACGAAGATGAAATGGATCCGGAGATCGAGGAGGCGTTTGAGAGGTTTTGCATGGAGTCGGACGCTAGAAGACAGAAATGAGAGACCGTGAGGTGGTCGTGTTGACGCCACACCTGACCAGCTGGAATGTTTTAGAGCGGCAAAACCAATAACGTTTCGGTTGATTTTCGTTTGATTTCTCAACAAGCACTTCTTGGCTACGATGTCACTGGATTTATTGGCTGGGATTACTGTTTAGTTGTAATGCAGTATAATTGGCAAGTCCGTCAGGCCATCGAGTTGCCATTGATTTGGCATTTGGGTTGTGAGGTTTATTTTATGCGTGTTCTGATTTGTCAAAAATCCCCAAAAAAGTTTGCAGTGAGATATTAATATGAGCCGAAGAGTAGCATCATCAAGTTTAAGTGTGGTTTGTATGCAAACTTACTGCTCAATGTCCAACTAAATGTAGGAGAAACTGATTTTTGCATCGTACTCCTCGAGGCTTTGCCGTGTAGAGCTGAAGAGCAGTGGGAGAAAGACAAAAACGTTTTAAGAAAATACTCATTTTTTTTCTTTATCAGATTCTCCTCAAACCTTTTTAGATTTTATGCACATGTTTGAAGAAGGAACCCTGACTTTATAGTCCGTTTGGTTTTTGGAAAGTAAAGTTTCCACGTGTTAAGTGTATCAATTTGGAGGAAAAGCTCAGAACAGTTTTTTACAGATTCATCCGCCACTGTGATTTACAGAACCTTTCTCATCACCAACATCTCATGGATCCCATATAAAGGAATGTTTATTTTACTATAGTTGTAAATATTATTTACTGCATTGTTTGCCTGCAATAAATCTTTATTAAAACGCTGTCTCTTTTAATTTCATCGGATCCCAAGTGACCTGAGCTGTTTGTTAGTCTTGATATTTGTTATTTTCCATTTAATGAATTGCTAGATGAGATGCAGTCTGTTAACCTTTCCAAGCACAGAATCACCTGTTCATCTGTGAACTAAAGCTTGTTTTAAGCCAGCGCAGTGTAACTATGACCTTAATTCTTTGACTTTTACAGAAAAAAACAGAACTAAATTGAGATTTAAGAAGTAAAATTTTTTTTTACTTAGTTTAGTGTAAAGAAAAATGTTAATGATAATATCGGCGCCATGTTATTCATAACGTTACTTGCCTAACGTTATATTTGTGGGTTCTAATACCGTCGTCAATTTAATTATATGTGAAAAAAAGGAAGGTTTTAATCATATTTCATCGTGAGATTAACTCAAAAACCATCTGAATCAATCAAAACTTTATCCGACACATTACCTCAAACTGGCTCATTTGCAGCAAGGGGGCGACAAGAGTGCGCACAGATTCAAGAGTACTGCAGAAGAAGTGATTCATCCAATCACCGTCATTCTCTTCATCGACCGCGAAAATTTGCACCATGGCAACCAGAGGCGGGTAGTGTCGTTTCTGCAAATCGGTTCTTTTGAACAGTCCTTTCAAAGAAACGGATCAGCTGGTCACTACCAACGTTTTATCTACTCACACGTATTGTTTACTATTTGTTATTTTCTCGAGTAAGTTTATTTAATAATTTATTTAATTCCGTTTGATATAAAATCAATACAATCTCCGTAAAATACAGTTTCCGATACGTTTTTTTTTCACTTTATGATGTATTGCTTTTCACTAAATATTAAAAAAATTGTCTCAACGTTTTATTTTTGCTAATTTGTCCCTCCCGGTTTTGTCAACAAAGCTCAATTGATCCGTTCAAAAGATCCGATTCGAAGGGACGATCCGTTCAAAAGAACCGATTCGAAGGGACGATACATTCAAAAGATCCGATTCGCAAGAACGACCAACACGAATCGCTCGACTCTCTCAAACAACAACAACAACAACAACAACAGTGGATTTCGTTCAGCTTGTGTTGCTTGAGTGCTTTTAGTTTAGAGAGTCGCAGTCAACAGACTATATGTTTGTTTTGAGGTATAACAGCAGCGCTGTCTGTCTCGTGTGAAGTGAGTCATGTGTTCGCTCAGGTTTATGGTCATGTATGTGGATGAGTCCGTGGATGTGTTTTACTCCGAGGGGCGCAGACTGCAGCTCTCGCCCTGCGGGTCTGAGTTCTTGATAGAGAAACACATGTCACCCTCAGCACACCCGCTACAGCCCAGAGAGACAGTCAGACAGAGAACAAGATTCGCCATCAGCGAGTATAAGGTACATATCACCTTTCATCCCCATAAATGTATTCAAATATAACGATACTGTATCTGCATTGCAATTTTATTGAACGTGTATTACATCTATCTATCACTCCAACATCTGTCTGTTGCACATCTAAAGTACTGTACTACAGTAAATATGGATGCACAGAATGATATTTGTTTTCTCTTGTTTAGACACAGGTACTAAATGCTCTGGCCTTCAGAAACAAGTATGCAACTCATCCATATTTGCCTGAGGAGCTCATAACTGTGGAATTCAACAAGGTTCGACTGTCTTTAGTAAGGTTTGCTTTTATTACTGAAGTCATGTCAGTCCGGCTCATTTATGCTTATTTGCTGGTTTGCAGCCGTTCACCAGTGCCGTAACTGAGGTGGAGTGGCCCGGGTCTGACTCCTGCACCGCTGGGCCACATGGAGAGGTCACCGTCTGCTCTGTAGATGGACATGCCAAACTTGTCCTTTCCTCTTCTGGAGAAGAGTTCACAGTGGACTTTATCTGTCGGTCCAGCCAAAATGAAGTAGAGCTTCAGTATCTGCAAGGTCACCACCACAAAAGCACGTGTTCATTACGTGCCTCGGTTAAGGGTTTAAATATCTCTGAAGCCTCAGTGGCTGCTCGGATGGACCATTCTGGGTCAGTCGTAAAAGCACATAACACAGAAAGACCAGAATCGGCAAGTTTGATGAAGGTGAGCTCATACACCAGAGTGATCCAGCAGTATTCCCGAGCACTTTACCCACAGGTGTGGAGCTATCCTCTCTCATTAGCAGTCAAGCATTGGGAATCACAAAAAACTCAAATAAATACTGTTCATGGGCAAAAGGGAAAAGGTTCCACAAATGGAGAAGAAACTTGTACAGCAGTGAAAACTCAGCTTCCCAAACATTTGCCTCTGAAGTGTCCTTCTCCTCATCAGCACAGGTGAGGGATGCCAAACAAACACAGAATACATGTCATCTCTTTCTTTATGCCTTCACCTGTATTCATCTCAGTCTGTCAAGAACTCTAATATGAAAATAAATAGTATTTGTTTATTTATGAGTGAAACGTGGCCTGGTGACCTATAGAGATTTACCCCTCTTATTTATTCTAATTGAAGAACTACAGTTACAATCATGCGAGTATGTTGACGACACTCATATAGTACGTTTGTGTGATGTTAAGGTGGCGTTATGACACTGTGAATCACGGTTTGCTGGAACAGGAAGAGGAAGTCACAGCTGAGCTGGTGAAAGTGGTCTGGTGCAAAGGCATCATATACCGGTTAGTTCTGATTTGATGATCATAACACACCGCTACCTATGACATCAGGGGTAGTAGGTCTGCAGAATTTAGCTTCAGCCCTGAAAAAAAAACCTCACCTGTGCGTGACATCCTCACAGTGACATCAGAAACCTGTGTGTCATCTTTGACAGAGCTATATTTTAACAGTCATGTAACGTTTGTAGTTCGTTTGTGTTTTTTTTTTTCATCTAAGGAACATTGCTCAGGTTAGATCTTTGGTCTAAAAAAAAAAAATGGAGATCGTTCTTTTATCTCATCATTGGATTGGATTATTTATTATTTTAGGAACACATAGGATCAAATAAATCCTCTTAGAATCAAATCTGCTGACAAACATATTTACTTTAGAATTTGTTGTTGATTGACTAGATACATTATTACTTATTATGTCAGTTATGTCATTTCACCCAAATAAGAATTATGACTATTTATGACTTCCTTTCTTCTGTGGAACATTAATGAGGGATATCAGAATTACTATCCCTTTAAAAACTGAGTATCAAACAGATCAAGTCTATTTTGGACCTTACTCTGATGACGTTTTCATTTCATCTCTTTCAGTATAATAGATGGAGTGATACCGATGGTGGAGATCTCACCTGGTGATGGTTCAGTCATCAGATCTAATGGACTTCTAGCCGATTACTTCACGCATCACAAAGCTGGACCTGCTCACAGAGATGTAAGACAGCTCTTTACAGTATGTGTTGACTTTGACATTTGGTGAATTAAAGGTGGAATGTATACATTTGTTGTCTGATTAAGAAGATGAGTTGATTTCTGTGTGTTTTCAGGCAGTGGAGTGTGTGTATTACCTATGCGGTCTCCCACCTGATGTTCCGGGTCAACTTTATTCGGTTCAATCTGTTGTCACACGGGCCAGCAGGTGAGATAAGAGCCAAAAGCCAGCAGACAGGATACTGTAGCTGATGCCAAACTATTCCTAAGACACTTCACTAGGGGGTAATAAAAGCCGAATTGTCAGTCTGCAATCAAGCATCACTTTAAAGCTCATTTCGAGGGATTTGAATGGAGTTACTGTATTTTTTTTAAATGATTAAATAAAGAAAGAAATTTAGACTTTTGTTGCATTGATTAAAATAACTCTAAATAAAAACATGTTTAATGTTTATGATCTTTCATGAAGGAATCCTGGTATCCATAGAAATATTAAGTAACACAGCTTACCAATCCCAAGTTTTGAATGGTGGTGTAGATGTTTTGTATTCCAAACTAATATTTTTATTTGATTTCATTAGGATTCTGAAATGCTTCATCCAGGCCAGAAGCTCCCTGAGGACCCCGCTCTCTCTTTACTGCTGGAACGAGGTGCGTGTGATACTCGCTCTATCTGTTGTGTCCGGTGTACATGGATGTGTATGACGGAGACGGTTCTGTCTTCTGCAGGCTGCGGTGTGTGATTGTGTGTGTGTGGTTCAGGAGGCGACGGTGGCAGGTACCGGACATTTTAAAGCTCTCTCAGACGGGACTGTCGAGGTCTTGTTTCTGGATGGAGTTAGAGCGCAGATGATGTGGAAGAGCGACACGTATACCCCTGCACAGGTACATGTTCTTCATTAAAATACACTGGAGACAACATCCTTTCCTTATAATGCATCGATTCACCTTTTATCAGCTTTTCACTGGTTAAGTAGTTGCAACATTTTGATAAGTTTCAAACGTTAAATATTTACGGTGAAATTTTCAGTTTATTAAACTATTCAAACTGAAATTCAACAATTTGTTTGCAACAGAGGTGCCGTGCTGCATGGTGTTCTTCATAATACAGAACTTGTCAATTTTATGTTATGTATGGTTGTTTTTTGCACATAAATGACAATTAAATTTTATAAAATCAATTTTTATATTTTATATAATTTAATTAAATTTTATTTATAATTTTTTATATAATTTTATATTTTATACATTTTCCTGCTTGTAATATATTTTATTTGATTAGTTCAGTATGTCACATTTTAAAATGGTTTTGTGTAAAAACTTTTTTTTCTATCTTATGTTTAAATAACTTTCCTAAATATATTTATTTTCCTGCATGCAATATATTTTATTTTATATCATTTTATGTTTTGCAAAATGTCCCAGTTCTATTCGTTCGGCATGCCATATTTATATTTATTTATGTACTGCATTTAATTTAGTGTCAAATTGTGACATTTTTAAAAACTTTTTTACGTTTGCATAACTTACACCTTTTTTTCACAGCATTTTATTATTTTTATTTTATGTTTTGCTAAATGTTCCAGTCCTAATCGTTCAGCATGTCACATTTTTAGCTTTTGTATATGTGATGTCAGTTTGGAGAATTGGAACAGAGACTCGAGGAAGAAGCCAGACCGACTCACAGGTGGTGCCAGCTCTGTTTGCCAGATGGACACCAAACTCTCGTCCAAGTTGAGACAGACCAAACGTATCAAAGGTAAGGAGGTTATGTAATATTCAATAAACTAGTTGCTTATGAAAATCCTTAATTAATAGTTTTGTCTCTTTCTCTGTCAGGTATGTGTCTGCGGTAGTGCAGTGGTGTGACTGGCTAAAACAGACAGATCAGAGCATGAGTGCAGTGGGTGTGGCTCTCTCAGACTCCACCCATTCTGACACACCTCAACCAATAACATACAGGTATTTAGGAACTCTTACTCCCTGCATTGTTTTGTTGTATTATTATTATAGTAATTTGCATCACTTGATCTGGAAAATGCATATCAGTCACTCTTAGGGATAGTTCATCTGAAAATCGAAACGGGTATGTTTTTCTATGGAATGCAAAGATTAGTTTTGCTTTTCTATTTGGTAAAATTATTAGCAGTTGTTAACAACAATCTTTTTTGTTGGTATACAAAGTGTTACACAGAAAACATGATTATTTATGTTAAAATACAACATCTGATCTCGTCCCGATTTCCTTCACAGATCTGCTGTTTCTGAACTGGAAAAGATCAAGAGGTTTAACTGTATCCTTTTTTTTTTTTTTTCTGAGATTATGTGCCAATGTTGGTGTGGCCTCTGGATAGAAATTTCTTTAATGCAATCCACCAGTTTTGTTGGAGAACAGCCCCCTCCTGCGTCCTGCGGGAAGGTCTTTGAGCTGTCAGCGTGCTTCTGACCAACCTGAGATCAAACTCACAGAGAACTGCATCTCCGAGGCTCTGCAGAAAACCTCCAGGGCCATACGAGACATTGACACACTCTTATCAGACCGATTGTAGAATTGTATGCAGACATATTATTCAGGCAAATGAAAAACATGGCTGTAAGGCACAGACATACACAAAACATGCCTGTGTCATATTTCACACCAAAACCTAGCAAGAAATTATATTTTATTGTACATGTAATAAAAAGCCCATTTTGTTTTAGTTTAAGCATTTACTTCATTTCCCATTTTTATAATACAAAAAAGTATGTATATGTTTTATTTAAATTGGTAGTATTTTTGTGCTGCTTCCATCACTTTTGAGAATAATTGTAAATTGGAAAAGTGTGCTTCATTGTTATAAAAATGATGTGTCAGAAAAGAGCAGGCCTAGTAAAATATAATTTATGATTTCATATACAGTATCTCACAAAAGTGAGTACACCCCTCACATTTTTGTAAATATTTTATTATATCTTTTCAAGGGACAACGCTAAAGATAGGAAACTCTAATAGAATGTAAAGTAATCAGTGTACAGCTTATATAATGGTGTAAAGTTGATGTCCCCTCAGAATAACTCAACACGCATGTCTGAACTGCTGGCAACAAAAATGAGTACACCCCTAAATGAAAATGTTCAAACTGTGCCCAATGGCAATGTTTTGTGTGGCCACCATTATTTTCCAGCACTGCCTTAACTCTCTTGGGCATGGAGTTCACTAGAGCTTCACTGGTTGCCACGGGATTCCTCTTCCACTCCTCCTTGATCACGTCACTTAGCTGGTGGATGTTAGACACCTTGCACTTCTCCACCTTCCGTTTGAGGATGCCCCACAGATGCTCAATAGGGTTTAGGTCTGGAGACATGCTTGGCCAGTCCAGCACCTTTACCCTCAGTTTCTTCAGCAAGGCAGAGGTTGTCTTGGAAGTTTGTTTGGGGTCATTATCATGTTGGAATACTGCTCTACGGCCCAGTTTCCGAAGGCAGGGGAACATGCTCTTCTTCAGTATGGCACAGTACATGTTGTTCCCTCAATGAACTGTAGTTCCCCAGTGCCAGCAGCCCCAAACCATGACACTCCCGCCACCATGCTTGACTGTAGGCAAGACACATCTGTCTTTGTACTCCTCACCTGATCGCCTCCACACACGCTTGACACCATCTGAGCCAAATACGTTTCTCTTGGTCTCATCAGACCACAGGATGTGGTTCCAATATTCCATGTCCTTGTCTTTAGCAAACTGTTTGCGGGCTTTCTTGTGCACCTTTAGAAGAGGCTTTCTTCTGGGACGACAGCCATGCAGAGCAATTTGATGCATATGGTTTGAGCACTGACAGGCTGGCTCCCCATCCCTTCAACCTCTGCAGCACTCACATGTCTATTGTCAAAAGCCAACCTCTGGACATGACGCTGAGCACGTGCACTCAACTTCTTTGGTCTACCATGGGGGGGCCTGTTCTGAGTGGAACCTGTCCTTTTAAACCGCTGTATGGTCTTAGCCACCGTGTTGCAGCTCAGTTTCAGG
>JAUMHQ010000093.1:771172-784465 GCA_032361165.1 Enteromius paludinosus | reverse complement strand
CACTGATATGCGCATGCGTGAACCGAGCACTGAGGCTAGGTAATATTGTGAATAAAGTTCAGTTTCTTACACATTTCGCTTCTTAAGACTTTAATAATATTTTTTTTGTGTTCCTTGGTATGCCTTTTCTTTTGCAGCCACTCTGGTTTTTGCCAAAAATCTTCTATTCTGCTCAAGAAAAAGTTGCCTAGGCCTTCATCTTGGACTAACAGCACATTCTAATTTTTGGGTAAACGTTATTTGCCAAGGCATTTTAGTTCCCAATATTAATAATTTTAATGATCTTTTATTAGAATAATTTCAGTTTTATGTCAAATTTTAGTTACATTTTTTTTTTTAGAAATTTGGTTATGTGCTTATGATTTTTTTATGTTTAAATGTTACAGTTTAACTCATTTTTTATTTCAGTTCAAGCTTTTACTTATTTTCATTTAGTGTTTTGTATATGTGTTTCAGATAAAGGGTTATTTAGGTAATAATTACTTTTTTGTTTTACATAATTTCTTAATAATATTTCAAATGAGCCTTTTTATTTTTTTTAATTTGTAGTAATTTTGGTTGTGTTTATTTTAAAAATTTTATTTTTAGTTTACTTTTAGTTATTTCTATCACCCCCTCCCTCCCTTTATAATATTTATAATAATTAGGTATTATATTTATACTCTCCTTTTTAATATTACTATAGATTATATTTTATTTCAGCATTATTTCATAACATAACTAAATTTTTTACTTCTTTTCAGTTAGTGTTTTGTATATTATTTACAAATATATATTTTTTTTAATTATTTAATGTTTAATATTTCAAATTAGACTTTATTTTTAATTTTATTTTAAATGTTCAGTATTTTTTGTAGCGTTTTTTTTATATTGCTATTTAATTACATTTTTAGTTCAGTTTTAGTTACTTCAAGTTAGTTATTTTAGTGTTTCAGCTATTTGATATGGCAACAATTTAAATAATTTCTTTGTAGTATTTCGTATTAGCCTTTTTATTTTTTAATTTGTAGTAATTTTGGTTGTGTTCATTTTTAAAAATCTTATTTAAGCTTATTTTTCGTTTACTTTTAGTTATTTCTAATACCCCCTTCCTCCTTTTTTTATTTATTAAAATATTTATTAAAAATTAGGTATTATACTCTCCTTTTTAATATTACTATGTCGATTATATTTTAGTTCAGCATTATTTTTAATGAACAATAATGTGATAATACCAGTGTACAATATATATTACAATAGATAGGTTGATGTTTAAAAATATCAAAAAAATTGTTGGAAAAAGCAGCCAAAGAGTGACTAAATTAAGGAACATTTTATGTTTACAATGTAATTCCCATAGTTCAATATGTTTTGGTTATTGAAGTATTCTGAAATGCTGATAATAGTCATTATAATGAGTTGGTGGCCGAATCTCTCCAGTGTTGGGGAAAGTTACTTTTAAAAATAATACATTACAATATTGCGTTACTCCCTAAAAAAAGTAACTAATTACGTTACTTAGTTACTTTTATGAAAGTAATGCGTTATATTACTTTTGCGTTTCTTTTTAAATATGGGCCGAGCTTGAGTGTTTGTTTTTAATATAAGACATTCTATTTATTTATTGTAATTCATTTTGATGAATACAAAACCCATTTTTGAGAGTGAGATGAATTAATGCACATTCACATTTAGTCTAGAACTACTCTGTATTCACTAGTTTCGGGTTGACATCTTCGTGTTTATTACAGAGGTGAGAGGGTCTGTTTTGTAGAGATCACACGCTCTGTATGCATGCATCGCTATAGTCATTCAGATTTATTGCAATAAGTATAATCACAAATACCATGGTGAAGCAAAATGGCTAGTATAGCAAAACCTTGTTAATGTTTGGTTACTTTAGTTCAAGTATTTATCTTACCTGATACTGATATTGCAATAACCAGTCTTAACAGTTTACGTGATCTGGCTCTTTATTTGTATTTATTTATTTCTTTTATATATCAAAATATATTAAACGTGCGTAGGAGCATCTACAGCATATTGCGTTTGCTAAAACACACAAGGAAACGCGTTGTGAAAAATAAATATCACAGACATCGCAAAACACAGACATGGCAGATTCGGACGGTATTAAAATCACCAAGTACGTCTGTGAAACAAAACATTCTCTAACGACCCCCTGTAAACTAGTCCTGTCCGAATAGGGCTTTACTTTTAGTCAATATTCAGGTAGCACACATATTCTGAATGCCTTTGGCAAAATTCAAATGAGCCGTTTTGATCTACATTAATCTAGATAAAAAAATAATAATCTATGCCCACCCCTAGTATTCACACACCGCACACAATGCTCTGTATTTCTGATTTCTACCAACATGAGGTCAGGAGACTTGTCAGTCAATAAATAAGAAAACAACTTACTTTTTTGAAAAAGCAACTCAGTTATATTACTCTAAAATTCAAAAGTAATGCGTTACTTTACTAGTTACTTGGAAAAAGTAATATTCTTACGTAACTCGCGTTACTTGTAATGCGTTACCCCCAACACTGAATATCTCAGACTGCACTTGTTTAAACACAAATACATGCGGTTGCATAAGCGACAGATATCTGGCAGACATTAAACCAAGCAAACCAATCACAGAGATCGTATCGACGACATATTTCTGACTCGGGATCAGCGGTGCTTATTTAATTCACGTGGTGTTCAGCGTGAGCGCCGGTCCACAAGCAGTGTTTTAGTGAGCTGATCTCCCTCGTTCCATTCAGAGCCAATGTACTTAGCCCTCGTTGTCCTGAGAGTGCAGCATAACAACAGTGCAGCAGCATGGGGAGGTTATGTTTGAAGTTTGATCCTGGGAACCCCGGCGCACAATGCCACGGCCGCACAAAGCCGCCCCATAACTCCCTGCGTTCCCACTGTCTCTGTTCTCTGGAGGGTAGAGAGGAGAACAGATCGCATCACCTGCCCCAAATACAGCCCTGTCCCCTGGGATACCCCCACCCTGTCTCACCGGTCTGAGATACAGGGCCATAATGCAGCACAGAGGCAGACGGGTTTTAAAGGTCTTCTTGGAAGGGACGGACAGTAAACGAAAGTGATGTAATGTTCCCTGGGAGCCTCTAACCCTGAACTTCTGATGCAGAGTTTAGCCCACGCTCTTTGAGCTACACACATTTAAAGTGGTTCAAAAAAGTGAATCAAAGTTGTTTTCGGTTTTAGGACAACGTAGCTGACTAGGCTACATACATATGTCAGAGTGAAAGATGTCGGGTTTCTTAGTGCCAGCATTTTATGCACAATTTATGCATCAAATAAATGCAGCCTTGATAATCATAAGAAATGTATTTTTTTGTAAATTTACTGTGGTGGCTCATGAGACTGTAATCTGGCTTTCTTTACACATCATGCATCAAAATTAGCTGGCGTCCGCCTGCAGTCATGTGCAGTCAGATAAACACTCACTCTTCAATGATATCACACTTCCCATACGCCCCTGGCCTAAAACAATCGAGCACGCCTATTAACTTAGTTTAACCTCACTTCATTGATTCACCGGCAGAGAAAACATCTGCTGACTCATGCTGTCAAGAAGAGAACAAAATATCTGCTAAGAAACTCCTTCTCTTCTGCATTCAGTGACAAAGGCTGAGCAGAAAGCAGACACAAGCAGATGTTTCCCAGTCTTGCCTGTCGTTCCCAACCAGTATTTCCATGGAAACTCCAAATCTAAGTTACTCAGCTCCTAATTCAGACGTCCCTCTTTTGTCATTTCCCAAAATGCCCCTGACCCGCTGTGCACTTGTATGGGTCCCTCAAACACTTGACAATGGCAAACTCTATCAAAATGACTTCCTAACCCCACATTCACCCCTCCACCTATAGTTGCCTTTGCTTCAGGCTCAGAAATGAGATTTAGCACCATGAAATTGAGTTTTTTTGATATACAATAAAACATTTTTATGTCCATTTCCTGCATTGCGTGTAAGATACTTTATTTGAACAAATTAACTAAAATAATCTGTTTATCTTTTTAATATGTAATAGTAACTTAACACAAAAAAGTATCTGTAAATAATGCACAAGATATTACAACAGTAAACACTACTATAATAAAATGTATTAATTTATGCAGCTTTATAGATTTTCACTGATCATCACTGATTCAGGTTTGTAGTTATTTACTTCACATTCAATATCTTTAGAATATTTTATTTAATGCATTTAAATAAAACATATGTAAATAACATAAAAATGTAAGTAATAATGACTATGCAATATATTTTTAAATGCCTGCTCTGCATTACATTGATGGACAAATGAATAAATGAGAATGAAAACTTTTTAAATGAAGTATTCTTTTTAACCTTTCTTTTAAAAATAAAACATATATTTAATGTTTGCGCACATCCCTTGAATAGAATATAATCAAATATGTCAAGAATGATGTCAAAACAGAAGAAATTCATTACGGAGTCATTTTCTACCCCCACATTTTAAAACTGAAGTATATCATTTCTGCACCACCAAAAACCACAGAAAGAAAGAAAGAAAAAATATCCACAAAGCCACATTTTCTTTTAGGGAAATTAATCAACAAATCACTTCTCAACCCAGTTCTCTTTGCATATCACTCTGGGATAGGAGAAAGTATCGAAAATTAGAAAATGACAAACTTATGGCTTACATTGTACTAAAACTTTTATGTCCATTATAATAAGTATTGCAGAGGCACCTGATACCACCATCACAGTCTTCAGGTGAAATAACTGTAATGTCGCTCAGGGCTGCCCAATCTCTTGTAATGAGCCCCTTTAGGGCTTTTAGCAGACAGTGTTATCCTGCTCACCTGAGCTAGTTCCTCTCCAGGTGTGCCAAACACTGCTGAAAAGGTGTTGAAAGTAGTGTAGACACACAGGAGAATACACACACACACACATCCTCGGTCCCCAGAAAGATAGTAAAAACAGAAATGTATTTAAGTCAAACTTTTCTAGCTTTACTATCTTTGTGCAGTCCTTTGGTCTCACACACACACACACACACACAACAAACAAACACAGTATTCCAGCAGTCTTTGTTGTGCAGCTTTCTTAAAACACCCGTCTTTCCTTTCAAATCAATTAAAAAACTGTAATTATTTTCATTAACCTCTTCGTTCTGCTGGGTGTCTGTTCTTGGCATAGACAGGTCCTCTGTGAGTTTCCCTTTTCACTGAACATATGATGAAACTCTGACTTCCTGGAAAGAAAAGAGAGACGGTGCGAACTGATCTGCGAATCTTATCTGATCAGCAGCCAGATTTCACTGCCGTCACTCTTGGTGCCAAAAACAAAAGCACACAATGTCATGTATCATCCCACTCAACTCTTTTAAATGACATATGGACGGAAGACCCAGAGCCATGAAAGTGTTAGAAATAACAACGCAATAACACTTCACAGAAAACATTGATTCTATTCAAAACTAAATCATATTGGATTCAATTCGCTTTATTGGCGTGACTGTAGAAAAGCAGAGCTACCAAAACCCTTTTAAATTAACACTTCAGAAAAAGTATTTTTAATATATTTTATGAATGCTCATACAAATCACTGCTTTTTTTCATTACAGCAAAAAAAAAAAAAAATTTTTTACTTATAAAATTGTGCACTTTCAAACAGCACTTCACCTCAAATCACCTCAAGTCACCAAAATCCCAACATCATTTGTTTACCTCGCCTCACCCAAAACTGGAGTAAAGCCGACAAGTTGTTACACGACTCGATAATCAAGTTCCAGATTTGAAAACGATCCAAAATAGCATCTCAAAGACGTTCACGCTAGACAATCAAATTATTTTTGTGTTGGGGGAAAATTTTTTCCACTTGTTTTGAGTGCTCTCAGGCCATGTGGCTGTAAGTGCATGTGAAAACAAACACATGCTTTTCCCTCCATCTCTTCATCTGAAGTGAGTGTGGCCCCTCCCACAGTCGAGCTGGCAGTTCCTCCTCTCCGGGCGAATGAAAGAGCTTCTCTTTTTCAGCCAGTTCCGCCCCTTCTCATCTTCCTCCACTCTGTTATTGGTTCTTGTCTGTCCTTCTCACTCACACCCTTCACGCTTGCGGTCCCTTCCTTGCAAACTCCTACCAATTTCTTTCTAAGCGCACACTTCTCTCCAGGCTCTCAGCGCAGAAGATCTTCTTCAGAGGAAGGGTTGGACCGAATCCCTTTATTTTGATGTGAGTAGCTGTCTGTTATTGCTCTAAATGTGGGAGTTTTCTCAGGCCATGTGAGTCCAAGTGTGTGAGAGGGAGAATAGCAATGTTTGGTCTGGCTGTGTTCCTAGCACACGTGGAAAGATAGTAGTGAAACTCTGTAACTTTATGAGCGAGACGCATATGGCTGGGTTTCAGAGACCTGTGCTGACGTGCTGAAGTCACTTGTAATGAAATCATTTGGACACATGTTTGCAGTGTGACTGTTTGTGTGGAAATGGTGCAAGAAGGGGGACCTTCAGACAAAATAAAAGGAGTTGCTGGAGAGAACCAACATTTAAATTTGGATGTGTTTAAAAAAAATAGGTTCTTCGCTTTTTAAGAACTTGTTACTTAAAGGTTATTTGGGGAAACTAATCAAAAAGGGTTCTTTTATAGAACCCTTTTTTGGAACTAATTTGATTTAGATTACGTTTTAAAAAATGGTGTAGAAACAATTTCCACTCAGCAATTGCTAGTAAATGATACAAATAATTAGAGAAAATGAAAAGAAGCACATTGAATTGACATGAAAAAATGCACTCCAATCTTTTTTTGAAAAAGTAAAAAAATAATCATTATAATTTTTATAGTTTATATTTGTTTTAAGTGTTTTAGTTTTAAGCTTGCGTCTCTGTTATTGTTGACTTGAACAAACCACTCACCTAATTATTATAATACAGCATGCACTGTTCATGTCTCTGAAGAAGAAGTGTGTTATTACAAATCTTGAAGATGTCATTCATGATTTTCACTTTGTAGGTGATAAAACAAGTTAAAACAGGGCCTAGACCAATCTAGTCATTTGATCTCTTTTGATTTGAAGACAAAAAAACACTGAAGTAGAAAATGTTAAATAGTATTTTTTTTTTATGTATTTAAATAACATATTTACAGGTATGACAAAATAATTGTTACTGTGCACTGACCCTCCTCACAGCACTTTGGTGGCAATTTTTGTAAAAGAAAATACATAAATAAATAAATAAGTATGTTTTGCAAGAAATATTTTTTCAGCCTTTTTAATGCTTTTAAAATTTAATGTTTAATTCAATGTTACTTTTTTAGGTTTTCTGAGTGTTTCTTTATTATTACTAAGCTGGATATTGCATCCGAGAGGTTACCTATATGTTGTTCTCTGCAGTTATTGAGTGTTTCCCGAGAATCGTCCAGCGGTGTCTGGTGTGTCCCGTGTGGCGTCTCCATCAGGCATGACTCAGAGTAACGGAGAGACGCGTCTGCAGCGCAGCAGAGTACAGCAGCTGCGGGACGGCTTCTCAGAGCGCTCACAGCGAGCACGAAACACCGTACAGAACATCACCACTAATGACGTCAAAGGCTTCTTCAGGCGGAATGCCTTCGTCATCCTCACAGTCGCTGCCGTCATCATTGGTGAGATGACTGTCTGTGCCTTCTACTCTGAAAGGGGAAAAAATACACAAATGTGGATGTACATGATAAAGGAAATGAATATTGGAATTGAGTCAAAATGCAAATAAATATAAATGTAAAAGATGCATGCAAATAAATAAAAGTGCAATTAGAATAACAGTATAATTAAATAATTTTTTTTTTTAAAATTCAATTAAATATAAAGCTAAATGTGTTATATGATAATGGATTCAAATGTAATACTGGAATATAATAAACCAAAAAAATTATATTACAATTAAGAATTTATACTTTGATAAGTTTTAACATTACATAAAATAAGCATAATATTATAGGAAGAGTTCATTAGCAAAAAAATAACAATAGGCATATATATAAATATACATATATATATATATATATATATATATGTAATCATAACATTGTGAGTTTCAGAATAGCCAAATAATGTCTGATTAGTCTGCCTATTTAAATGAATGTCTCAGGGAAAATTTGTTATGTCATACAGCATTATTTAGAAAGTATTATGCTATGCCATCATCATATTCAACATCGCGTTGGATATCATAAAACACTGATCCTTAGTCTTTTGGAATGCTGAACATTTCAATCGAATTTTTAGGATACTTTGGAACCAGTATGATGAACTGGAAATCTTGTTTTTTATATACAAACTAATATCCTGTTTCTCTTTGGATCCCATTATAGGATTAGTTCCAAATGGTGATAGAAATTCCACTAGCATTTCTTTAGGTTTGTTTTGACAAAGACCGTATTGTGGGCTGACTTGAGCAGTGACACAGAACAACATACTTAACGTATTTCGCAATCATGACCATCTTCTTTCTGACCATTTTTGTGTCAGTATATTAAAAAAAAACATGTTACATAACAGCCCAAATGCATGTGTGTTTCCCTCGCAGGTATAATTCTGGGATTCGGACTGCGGCCGTATAAAATGTCCTATCGAGAGGTGAAGTACTTCTCTTTTCCCGGAGAGCTGCTGATGAGAATGCTGCAGATGCTGGTGCTCCCCCTGCTGGTGTCCAGTTTAATCACAGGTATGGCGCCACCAGGCACTGAGATAAACACATGATGCAGGGGAAGGGGACGGGGACTGTAGATATTATTATGTCACTCATGCAGCCGAAGCAGTTCTTGTTTTTTCAGCTGTAAAGGCATCACCGAAACCATATGCGCTTAACGATACAATAATTTTACGAAGAATTCAGTTCGTTTTGAGATCAGTTCAGCATCTAGGCCTGTTTTGTTTCAAAATAAATCCTAAGGAAGGTCAGCATATGGCTCTCTAAGGGTTTTGACCCGTTTAAGAAAGCAGGGGCAGGTGAGACTGTGTGTGTGAGGTCAGTGCTTTGATGGTCACTTTACAAACAGACACGAGGTCAAAGGTCAAAGTGACCATACAGAGAAATGAACAAAAGCTCCTTTCAGTCACCTCTCTCGCTCTCTCTCTCTCACACACACACACGCACACACATTCTCTTTGTATAAATAGCATTAGCTGCTTTCTAAATAAAGCCGCGAACAGTTTCCAGGCAGATTGATGGCTGCTGTGTGGCAACAAACACAGCTTATATAGAATAAACAAGACAATGCTTATAGTTTTTGTCCATCTTTGTTAGTTAAACGGCTGCTTATATGCTAAAGAGCCCACGTGAAACAGCCTTCAAGAGTCATTTCCCTAAGATGAGCGAAACATGATATTCAACCACAGAAACTATGGCAGGACTTGATTGGATTATGAAAAGTGGCTGCCAGTCACATACCAGAAGGGAGCCAGATAGCTGGAGCAAAGGGGTTAAAAAGTAAAAGATATTCATGATTTCCTCAGAAAAGGAAAGAGGTGGAGCAAATTAAGATGAATAATGTTGACTTCTTTGGGAGTGTCAGTTACAATGTGACCAGAAATGTGTATTACGTAAATAGAATCCGTTTTGCTTTTATATTGAATAATTGCAGCAGACAGAACAGCAGCAAGATCCTCTTAGATGTACGCTGTTTGCTTGTGTCTTGCTCTCACTTTGCACACGGCTGAACATCAATGACACAGTAGAGGTCCATTCATATCAAAAACTCAAAGCATAAACACACACACATGGTGCATCACAGCATGTCATCAGGTCAACGTAATCTACAAAAGTCAAAACAAGGACCGACTTTAGATTGATTCAATTTGAAAGTCTGTGGGAAGTTGTTTATTGGCTTCGTGGGCATATAGTTACCGAGCTAAAATGAGTTGATGTAGTGCATTATATCACTATAAATGAAGATTTGTAAATTGGTGCCATGCAGAGAGAGTTGTTATTGCTAATTTGCTATATACTGTATGCATTCTTACTTGAGCACTCCAAAAAAAAAGTTGTTGAATGAACATAACTAAATTATGGAAAAAATTTCCATCCAATTGAATTGCGTGTTTCTAACAAAATCTAACCAGTTTTAAATTATTTGTTGTAATCTTGTTATATGAACATAAATTTACTTAATCAAAACAAAATACTAAAGTTTAGCCATTCCTACTTGATAATGTTTTGCCATGCCTAATACAGAAATTCTAGTCAGATTAACTATGTTTAATTTTCGCCATGCATAATAAACCTAATGTGCCTTTGTGCAGAGTATTGTTGAATAGTATAGTTATCACCATAATAATTGATCACATGCATCTGCAGCACACATGTAATGATCGAGCTAAAATGTGTTCATCACTGGCGTTAGAACATTCACACAGAATTTATGTAGCCATACCTTAACGACAAGGCCTACACTTCACCATGATGGTAACCTCAAAAATCAACATTTACATAAACTAATTTAAATGTCAAATATAACTGAACAACAAACTATAAAAGGTCTTTCCTTTTACTAAAAACACATGAAACAGCGTTTAATTTCAACATTTATTCTCATGATATATCCATATGCAAAGCAATTAGTGCAACACAAATTTTTTATGCAGGCCCAACACAAATGGTTTAAGTTAACGTAATATTTTACAAATGTGATTTCATTTAACATAGTAAAATTGAGTGCAATTGACAACTGTGTAAAAAACTAAAGATTTGTGTTGGTTTATTTTATTCAAGTAAACTGAGCGAACAGCTAGAATCATTTTTTTGAGTGAGGGAAATTAAGAAATTAATGCATTTTCTGAAGAAAACATGACTGTATGGTCTCTGTATGGACTATATGACATTCAACAGTCACCGAAACTCGAGGAGAAAGTATACCTATCCGGGATCAGTAAGAGTTTTAAAGTCTTTGAAGTCCTGTTCATCAAAATACAGTAAAAACAGTAATGTTTTGAAATATTATTAACATATCTTTCTGGTTTAATCTACTTCGAAATGTAATTTATTCTTGTGGTGAATTTGAATTTCTTGTAAAGCTGAATTTTCAGTATCAGTACTCCAGTGTCATGTGACCCGTCTGGAATCATAATAATATGCTGAATTATTATCAGTGCTGTTTCTTTTTTTGGAGCCTATCATATGTTCTTTTATAAATATAAGGTCAAAAACAACAGCATTTATTCCAAATAGCGATCTTTTATAGCAAAACAAGCCCTTTTTAGCAGTTTGACTACGTTTGCTCAATTAAAGCATTCATTTACCCAAACAGTTTTGTTATGTTGTTACAAAAGATTTATATTCTGAATAAAGGCTGTAATTTTTTAACTTTTTATTAATTGAGTATTGCTATGTATAATGGTTGTTTATGAGTCAGATCAAGGAGTCTGCTTTTAAAAGTGATATTCTCCACTGTGTAAAAATCACAATCCCAGTTTCTTAGAAAGTAGTTCCAAGACTCACCACAAAATGTGAGGAATTGTTTAAATCACCGGCTGCAGTTTAATATTTAAGTTTTTGATTAAACAGCTACTTGATGGAACAGACAGACTTAGTTTATCAGCAAATTCTGGCCGTCTGGCCACCGAGATTAGATGAGTTTCTTTGTGAGGGTCACACACAATTCGCCTTTGAAGACTGTGTGTGTGTGTATATGTGAGGTAATTACTCTGCGGTATAGGAGAATAAGACTTTATAAGACTCTGGCAGGGGAAGTCATCGTTACCATGGAGACGAGAACTAATGAGAGCAGCAGGACGAGAACATGACCTGTGCAGAAGGTTCCCAGGCCACTGTGGGGTGTAAAGCTGAAGGGTTTTATGGGGTTGGGGGCAGTGAGATCACTACTTAGGATCACACACACACACACACATGCACCATAAACAATAATGGAAGACATACATAGTTCAATACAATGGCCGTTTCAGCCCTATAGAGAGACATGCTGAATGGTGGTCAGTGACCTTCAGGAAATATACTGTCTGACTCCTAAATAAGCTACTTCTTTCTTTCTTTCTGAATTTCACAGTGATTTTAACAGATTTCTTTGGTCTACTTCATTTTTTTTCCCTTTACAAACCTTCAGGTCTCACATTTTGTTGGTTTCTGTTGTGTTATTTAATAGTTTTAATGACGTAAATTAGTATATTAGTCAGATTGCTTTTTTTCTTGGACAGAAACTAATTATTAATAATGCTTAATAAAGTATTTTATTAATCGTGTGACACTGAAGGCTGGAGTAACGATGCTGTAAATAAATCACTAATACATTTATTTAAATTATTAATAAATTATGTTTTTAAATATATTACAATATTACATTTATTTTAAATTGTAATAATATTTCACAATTTTAAACATTTTACTGTAGTTCTTAATGAGCATAATACATTAAATAAATCAGTAACGCTTTATTAAATGGACCAGCTCTTATCAACTAATATCATTACTGGCTTATTAGCTGTATATTAATACCTATGAAGTACATATTAATGCCTTATTCTGGATCTCTTATAATATTTTAGATCTCTTAATCTTACCTCATACAGTACCCAAACTTAACAACTACCTTACTAGCTATTAATAATTTAGGGAGGCAGAATTTATAGTTAATTCTTGTAGTGAAAATTGCAACTTAAACTAAAGTGTGACTAAAATAATCTCATCAACCCTAAACTTTTAAATGTTAGAACCAGACTTTTGACTGTCATTGTATGTTTCATACACTATATGCACATGCATGCACAGAATATTGCAGTCTAATGTCACCTGTGTGCAGGTATGTCCGCTCTGGACAGCCGCGCTTCAGGGAAGATGGGTATGAGAGCCGTAGTCTACTACACCACCACCACCATCATCGCTGTAATCATCGGGATCGTCATGGTGCTCATCATCCACCCCGGAAGAGGCTCTAAAGACGAATTCACCAAACAGGAGAAGATAGAAAATGTCAGTCCAGCAGATGCCTTCCTTGATCTCATCAGGTATGACAAAGTCCTTTTTAAATTTGCAATTGTATTATATCTGTTATTAAGTTGGCTTGAGAGAGCCAACTTACTGATCTTCGACTTAAACTTATTATTATTATTCTTCTTCTGAGACTAAAATTTTAAAACGCTACTCCTCCTAGACCTTTAACTCTACAGACTCCAAACTCGGTCCAGATCTTCGGTCTGGTCTGACTCGAGTTGCTATATCTTTTTAGACTGATCCGACTTATGATTTTCATAAAAATTAAGATTAAAAATCATAAAAATCCCATAGACTTCCATTAACTGAATGTTCAGATGAGCCAAGACAGCTGCAGCTCATT
>JAUMHQ010000093.1:724431-741597 GCA_032361165.1 Enteromius paludinosus | reverse complement strand
TGTGGGGGTGTTTTTCAGCTGCAGGGACAGGACGACTGGCTGCAATCGAGGGAAAGATGAATGCGGCCAAGTACAGGGATATCACAATGCAGTAAGTCAGCTGGCCAACCAGAGCATACTGTGCTTGTCGGAAGGAGGGTCTTTATAGAAAGGATGCATTTGAAAGAGGTGGGGCAATTTGAAAATAATGAGTTTTTTGAACATTAAAGCAATCCTTCCAAATACACAAAATAATGATCTTCAAAATAGTATTTGTACCCTTTAAAGGAACCTGCACCGAAATGTCTCGCTGTAAACTGAGCTGTTTTTGACAGCGTGAAAGAGAAATTAAAACTAAAAGTATATTATAGACTTTTCATGAAGACCCTGAAGAATCATATCAACTTGTCAACACTGAAAGTGTCAGTCTGATGACCCTTAAAATAACTTTTAATTTGATGAAAAACAGTAAGAAAGAAACTGACGTATTGGGAAAAGCAAGAATGTGAGATTATATCAGAAAAAGCATTCATAACATATTATTAGTCATTTTTAAATAGCAACATATATCAAATGCAGTTCATTGATGTTTTATGGTGCTTCAGATGTCAAATCGTGGTAACACATTCATATTCAGCTCTGACCAGGAAGTCAATAAGACAGGCCACATTAAACCAGATAATATTTATCATATTAAAGTTTCATTAGGAATCAGATGTTTTATTTAAAGTGATATTCTTACAACAAGTGAATACACAGACTAGCTTAGTATCTCTGGTGTAAAGAACGTTTAGAATGGTAAAAACATATGGGAGAACAACACCCCTATACCCAGCCAAACAAAAGAGAGATGGTACTGATCTCACACAGCTCTGGAGGGAAATCACTTACAGCCTAACACGGTAACACTTTAGAATAACGGCCGTTGTTAACAAGGAACTATGCAGGAAGTAATGCTGTAGGTAGTTCTACATTAACACTTAACTTAATATTATTAACTAATAGAGAAATAAGATTAACTAAGCAGTAAGAAGTAGCCAATCTAAGACATTTCCTTATTAGATAAACATTCTAACTGAGAACTACTTGTGAACTATAACAAATAAATAAAGAATAACCAATTAGTTACTGATCACAACAGTAAAGTCTTAAAAGTGAACAATTGGGTTTTTAGTGGAAACTCGTTTATGAATTTTATATCCCCAAATAAGTCAGCTACAGGTTGAAAGGATGGATTTACTCTGTTTATTTCAAACTTAAACATAACAATTGTTAATTACTAAAATCTTAATAATTAGGCGATCCTGACAAGCCCATGATTTAATTAGCTCACAAGTGTGAACTCTGTTTCATGTCACTTCAATATGCATCCCAAATGGTTAATGTCAACTCATCAAAAAGTAAAAGTAATGTTTCCTGCTTGTTTGTTCGATGCATGAATGGTGCATAGTCTCTCAGCAAAGAGACACATCTTCAAACGCTGATAGCCTTTTACAATTTTGAAACCAGAGAAAAATCGACTCACCAGCTCAAACGGAGACACAGGTTTAGGCTCGACCTGTACGCGTTAAAAAAGAGTAAGACCCTGTGATTCTAGAGCGCGCTCTTCTCGTGGTTATCACTTCATTTGTGGTCAAGGCAGGATGCAGCTATGTGTGTGAACCAGAAAACCTCTTGCAATAGCTTAATTTGCATAAAGGGACATTGAAAGCATCAGGGGCTGATATGTTGTGTTTGTATGGGGAGAGAGAGCATGCACAAATCTGGGATTGCACCTGCCCCTAGTTGTTTATGAGCCGAGCACCGAAGGATGCAGTATGTGCACATCTGCAATTTCTGCCCTTCCACAGACAAGTAATCCTCTCAGTTATTACAATGACATAGAGAAATAATTAATATATACCCCTAATACATAAATGTTTCTCTTTTTTATCAGAAGAATGTCATCTGGTGTCCCCAAAAACTTAAAAAAACCCTGCCTTCGGTTTTTAGAGTATATGGTTTGTAGACAGTGATTGAAATGAGCTTTTTCAGGTCATTTAATACATATATAAAGTTGATTTGTGTTTTATACAGTATGTTGCAGTCATGATTTGATACGATTTCATAAGAATATACTGTTTAGTTGTACGTAGTTGATGTGTCTAAATATTATATTTGTATTAATCACGTTACTTTTAAGTTCCTCCGCACCTTTAGAGGTCGCGCTGTAGAACGGAATTGACGCTCGAGCCAAAGCGACGTCAACTTCCGCCGAGGCTGCGTACCGCGGTGTTAAGTTAGCAGTTGTTATTGTGTTTTGTAGTTGTTGAAATGGATGTGGTGCTGTATATCGTAGCCGCAGTTATTCTGCTGGTTCTGATAGTGTTTGCTGTGAAAGTTCGTGGACGGACTGAAGAAGGTGAGTGAAATATAACGTTAGTCAATAAAGCGACAGACAGCAGCTGTCAAACGATGCTAGTGCCCTTATTAGTGCTGATCACAGCTGAGATTACTCTCTCCGGCTGCTCCAAGCGCTGTCTTTAAAACTCAGCGAGGATTTTGATGTTTTTGCAGTCACTGGATTTAAAGAGTGAATCTCCCCTTTCACAAAAACTGACGGAAACTATATTTCCAGGTTTACAGACGTATTCAGTATCAGTGAGAAATCATTAATATTTTGTAAAATCCTTTTTTTCTTTCTCAAATGTTATAGCCACAAGGTAGAACAGATATTTAAAGCCAAAAAGGCCTCTATAAATTTTTTTTTATTCTATCTGTTTTGTTTTTATTGATTTTATAATAATAATAATAATAATAATAAAAACACCTAGCTATGTTTCTGTGTTGAACTAGCTGAGGCTCGTCAAGGTCTATCAGTGCTCTTTTGTTGACTTTGATTGTTTTGGTGCAGTGTCCTCATTTGTTAGTCACTTTGCATATGTGTTTTCTAAATGACTAAATGTATATATTATACTAGTTTAAGCTAGCCTGCAGTGGGGTTTTATGCACTCTATATGCGTGATGTTTGTTTGTTCTCCAGCAGCTGATCGTGAGGATGGTCAGGCTGTGGCGGTTCGAGCTTCGGTCCGTCCGCAGCCGGCAGAGGAGCGTCCAGCAGGAATGCCTCGCCGCCGCAGGAACCTGCACAGCAGAATGAACGCCCAGCGCACACAGCGGGCATCAGACAACGGTAAACACTTCACACAAAAAATGTCATTTGTTGCAATTGTTAAGAGTTCTGGAAATGTCTGCTAATGAGTGCATATTTAATTATTTGCACATTTAAACACCATTTTAGAAAGCTTTTGTTGTCTTAATATACTGTGAATAAAGGGTTCGGATGATTTTGGGTACAATCACTTCTTTTGGGGACGATCACTTCTAGGTTTGTCACTGATCTCTCTCTTCAGAGGACAGTCCTGTGGAAGCGGAGGAGAATCAGGAAGACAGGCAGCCGTCTGAAGAACGTCCTCAAGCCGCTGCTAAAGTTGGAGCAAAGAAACAGAAGAAGCTGGAGGAGAAACAAGCACGGAAAGCTCAGAGAGAGGTTACACTGATGCTGCTACATCTCATCTTTCACCTGTATCTGGAGTCTACTTATTAATGTGTGTGTGTGTGTGTGTGTGTTTTAGGCCGAGCTGGAAGAGCGAGAGGAGAGGAGGAAGATGCAGGAGCTCAGAGATCAAGAGAGACAGAAAGAAGAGGAGAAGGAGAGACTGCAAGAGCAAAAACTGGTGATTTAACTAGTGCTTGATCAATATATCACCAAGGCTCATATCATGGCCTGAAGTGTCTCTGCTGGTTTCATAAGTGTTGAGTCAGAACTTTTTGACAGCAAATGCACAGGAGATTCTGTTCTCCATCTTTAATAATTGAAAGACAACTGCTTTAATACTATTTCACAAACTTTTTCACAAGAATTAAGCACCGCATGGAGTCAGAGTCTGTGTGTTTGTAACATTGTAACAGTGTGCACCTGCAAAGGAAGTTGTTACATTTGTTGCAAAGTTCATTTAAGGGTCATACCTGGTTCATTCATTAAGACTGTATGAAATGAAGTTATGTGGTTCTCTATAGACTGTGTGGGCTTTATATCAGTCAAATTCTCTGTAAGTTAAAAACCCGTGTTGGTCAAGGACTAGTTTTGATCACGTGTCAGTACTGCTTTATGTGTTAAACTGTGGTTAAATAAGTGTAAAGGTTCACCAAAGCCGAATGTTCCTCTCTTTCTCAGGAAGACGAGTTACAACGGGCCAAAGAGGAGCAGGAGCGGAAAGAGGAGGAGGAGTACCAGCGTCTGAAGGAGTCTTTTGTGATCGAGGATCAGGGAGAAGCAGAAGAGCTCAGTGAACAGGAGGTGCGTCTCTATTCCTCCGCGCTCTCTACGTCTGCTCTCCGTCCTCTGCGTTTCACGTTCTCTCATGTTTATGTGTTTTTCAGTCTCGCAACCTGCTGCAGGAGTTCATCCAGTATGTCAAGGTATGCAGTCAGATTAAAGCTGCAGTATATATGCAATACGTTTTTTTAAGATGCTTTTTATTTGGAACTGAATGCACGTGACAAAATGAATGAATCAGTCAAACTAGTGTTCTAAAACAAAAAAATATATATGAAAAAGGTCAAATTTTAGGTTCCATTCAAATGCTTTTGAAAATAGATGCATTTATACTGAAATAATGCATTATTTACCCAGAAAAAGTATTGAACTGTGTGAAACGGGTAATGCTGAGGTTATTTATTAGCGGCACCTGTCAACAGTGTAGTTGCTTTTGTAATGTGGTGTCTTTGTCTGTGCAGAATTCCAAAGTGGTTTTGCTGGAGGATTTGGCATCCCACTTCGGCATGCGCACTCAGGTCAGTGTTCATAGCTGACCTTTGACCTCTGAACGTGTTCTGGTGCTTTTAGATGATTGTTGAATGTGTTTCTGTGTGTCAGGATGCTATTGCCAGACTCCAGGACCTGATCGCAGACGGCTCCCTGACCGGTATGTGTGCGACTCAATAGAATTATATTCTAATACACAATATCTAAACACCAAAACAAACATGTGTTTGAGTTTCCAGCTTTAAATAACACTAATGAACTCAGAAAATACATTAGTAGACATTTCTCTTGGGAAATATTAGAGTTTTGATCCTTTCGAAGGATTGTATATTATTATTTTAATTTATTTTGTTTTTAAAATATAATAATTATTTAAGTATTGTATACAGTTCACTGGAGTATTGTTATTAGAGCTATTTGAAATCCTATTTGAGTTTGGTATTGAGAGTATATTGATATGCTGTAGAATGATAAATAAACCTAAGACCAGTTCAGTAAATCCTGATGGATTCCCTGAATCTATTTATTTTTTTCTTTTATTAAATATATATATTTTTCACTATGCTAATATGTCGTGTTTCAGAAATGACTAGGTTGAAGATGCAGTGGCTTCAGATAAAATAAAAAAATAAAAATAAACGAGAAATTCAAAAATTTCCAATGATAACAAAATCCAAAATAATAAAATAATACTAAAAAAACAAATATATATATATTTTTTTTATTCATGGCTTAATTATTTGAATAATCACATACATCAGTATTTGATAAGAAAAGTTATTTCGATATTTTTAAGATTAAAATAGTTTTAATTTTTTTGTATTCTATTTTAGTAAATTGACTAAAATGAGAAGTGTTTCCTTGTCAACTACCTTAAATAAAAAAAAAAAAAAAATTCAATTAACACATAATAAACAACTATAATACACACGTAGCGTTGATCTCACTGCATTATCAGATCATAAGGCATCTCGAGTGAGACGTCATTCAGTTTCTTATTACAGAATGTACAAATGCATACATTTTTAATTGAGTTCTATTTGCACTGGTTCAACATGTTAAACTGGCAGCTCTAATGAAAGCTGATGTGTTTGTGCAGGAGTGATCGACGACCGAGGGAAGTTCATTTTCATCACGCCGGAGGAGCTGAACGCTGTGGCTCAGTTCATCAAACAGAGAGGAAGAGTCTCCATCTCAGAACTGGTTCAAGCCAGTAACACCCTCATAAACCTGACACCTGAGATCCAGAGCAACGCCTGAACCTCCTGAATGAACGCGCATGCTGTTTCCATTGCAAGGACTTGTAAATAAAGTGGGATGCATATCATTTAGCAGCGCACAGGGCTCATTTCCTACCTAATTTCCCTTATGTCACCCAATAAGAATCATACAGTAGGTATGGCTATGTTTAACATGGTCTCAACCACTTTAAGAAACAGCTTGAGACTGGTTCGTAATACAGAAAAACAGTTTTCAGTGGCAGAGAAGGAGATTTTATTTCATTCTTGTTGTACACACACTTTAAATAGTGTCTCCTCAGTTGTGCTTTTGCATAAAAGCTTCTGCTAAATGCATACATGTGAACAATAGGGAGTTTTAAGACTAGTATATTATTATACTAATATTTGGATCTACAATATTTCATTACATTTTGTCAGTGTAATGTCTATTAAATGATTTGTAAAACCGAGAATTTTCTTTTTTCACAAACAACTGAAAAAGTCATAATTATTTATTGTTCAAAACGTCTCCTCTCACAGGACTGTCCTGTCCAATAAAAGAAGCACAAACTGCAGTTTATTTTATTGTAGTGACAGCTTGAGCTTTTGTGTCTTTTTTCGTATATACATGTTTTGGTCATCTTTAGTTTAGTTCTACCCAGTGTTGGGAGGAGCAGTGTAATTCCTGGCAGGATGTATAATTGTTTGCTGCTTGTTCGGCTTGTGACACTAATTTCTAGATTCTCCCAGAAGTGCATCTTTTCTTTTTGCTCTATTTTGGTTGGTTTGGTTTTAAAGATTTACTACAGCCATGGAGCGCGTTAGGATGAACAGAACAAATAATGAAAGCAAATATAAAAATAGAAATACACATTTTTGAATTGTTTACAAAAATGAACAGACTTTTCAAACATAAAGTTGTTTTTTTGGTATTGCTGAACTGCAAAATTGTGTTCTTCATCACAGCAGCCATTGCAATATCACTCCAAAGTCAGTACAGTTAAAACTGAACTTTGGAGCCTGAATCATGCATTTTTATCAGATCTAAATGTCTAGATATAATTGAAATTCTGAGATGCCAGGCGTGTCTTTACAAAAACAGCACAGGTTGATGTAATACGTGCTCTGAGCGGCTAGAGGGCGCTGTTACAGCTGAGCTGCGCATGCGCAGTGTGCTTTGTGTACTTCTACATTGATTCAGGCTTTCTCCGGTCGCTCCGCGGTTTAATCCGATGCGATGAGCTTTTATTTACAGGACATTTCAATAACGTGTGGAGCGATTGAAGTGTAGACCGACTGAGCTTCTTCCTTCCGGTTCAGGATGAGAGCGGCGGATTATCGACGCTTTGTTCAGTGCGCAGAATGTCTGAATGCTTTAGTGTGTGTCAAATCATAGCTTTTACAATGTTCGACTGCAACTGTCAAGGTGAGAAACATCGTTTTCTTTCAGTGACGTCATGCCGTGCTCGCTGTCAGACTGGCAGCGTTTTATTGTGATTATTACATTACATTAAAGACCGGGGCTAGTTGTCACATGGTGTCATGTGTGTGAATATATGTATATATACACTTCATATATATATATCTATACACACACACACACACATCACAATGTGACATGTATATGATAATCATTCTCTACAGTAAATAGTGTGACTAATAGCCCCAATGAATGCACTTTAATGTGTGACAGTCACAGGTCCTGAGAGTAATAATACTGGTGTTTCATTGCTCTTTCTCCAGAGGTACACTTTTTATGAGGAACCATAAACAATCAAAGTGTTTCTGAAGTCTGTGAATAAGGTGAGACGTGCAGTCATTTCTACAGAAGATCTGCTGATCTATTTTTCTCTTCTCACATGCTCTTTGTTTTAATTGCATGTGTTTCTCAGATCAGCATGACCCTGGTGTTGACCCCTGCGGCCGTGTGCCAGTGCTTCACGCTCGTGTCGCTGTGCACGTCTATCGCAGATCCCAACTGGATCCAGGTCCAGAACTGCTCTGATTCCAGCAGCAAGCTCATCTACGGCGTGGCCTTCACGCTGCACGCCTATCAGAATCTCACAGACACAGGTGCTGGTTATTACTGTGGTCACCCGCAGACCATCCCAGATCAGGAGGAGTGTGTGTCTTCACCAGATCTGGAGAAATGTGGCTCTGCCATGGATGTGCATGGGTGAATAAAAACACCAGAATAATCCATAGCACTCCAGTCCATCAGACAGAAGATCAAACTAATCCAGCATTAAGATGTTTTTTTTTAACTCAAATATGAGTCCATAATAACTCTTCCTCCAGTGAAAAAGTGTTCTCGTCTGAATCAGGAGACAGATCTGTTTACAAAACAGCTCTAAACGAACGAGGAAGAGTTATTATGGATTATTGGTTAAAATGTTGTCTTCTCCAGATGTTAACTGATGGACTGGAGTGCTGTGGATTATTGTGATGTTTTTATCAGACTCACATTCTGACGGCACCCATTCACTGCAGAGCATCCGTTGCTGAAACACTGATGCAATGCTACATTTCCTCAAATCTGACGAAGAAACAAACTCATCCTAATTTTTTGGGTGAGAACATTTATAGAACATTAATTTTTTTTTAATGAACTATTCATTTAAACCTTTATTTTACTGAGTAAGTCTTTTGAAATATATATTTTTAAAAGTGGCCTGGACAAAACAACAGCATAGAGCAACAAACAACATAAAATAATGCCATAAACCACATAAAACTCTTAGATTTGAGTTCTGTAAGAAGGCAGTAACGGCGCCGCGGGATGACGTGTAGTGAGGGTTCTGTGTGGTTCTGTGTGTTGTAGGTCCGCTGGGCGGGCTGCACGGATGGGGAATGTGGCTGCTGTACTCTCTAGTCATTATCTGCTACATCGCTGTCCTGTTGTCCAGTTCCTCTTTCCTGCTGGACTTCCTCGGAGCGGCGGTCTCTCACTTAAAGCTGGTGACATCACTGCACATCTTGACAGGTGCCTCACATTACACCTGAACTCACTGCACTGTCAGTAACACAGGAGAGGGATTCAGAGGTTATCAGTGGTCCATAGATGTAGTAATACGTTAATTGTCCCAATAAGAGTTATTCTGTGTTTGATTGACACATCCTTCTTTTCTTTTCCTGTTTCATAACTCAGTATGTAGCAAGACAAATCCAGTTCACGCACTGGTCAGTTTCGAGTCGGTGGAAAGCAAACATCCAAAACACACATTTAAGTTTATTTAATTGCACTTTATCTGTTTAATTAGTGCGCATTCAATTAGATAAAACCTCATTTGCATATTTGAATGTAAAAAAACTAAAGTTCAATACCAAACAGTGATATGGTGATATCTATTAGTTAAAAAAATTATTTTACCATCGTAACCTGTGAGGTTTGGCTTTAATTCATAAACGTTTTGTCGGCTGAACCTATTTAAGTGAAGATATTTGCTTTAATTATAAGTTAATGTTTCAATAACTGACCAACACATTTGCATGTTTACAGTTAATGCTCACTTTACATGCAGCTAAAAATATTGAATCATTTTTAGTTGATTTACTCTTAAATGTAACATTTATTAAATGTATAAACATATGTTAAATGTAACATATATGGTGTAACATTTTCATATTAAATGTAACATTTTCATATGAACATGGTACTGTGTTCCTCTTCACTAAAGTGTGTTTTCTCATGTTTCCCCTCAGCGATGTTCTGCATGGCGGTGGTGTGTGTGTGTGTGGCCTGTATGAGTGTGATTGAACACAATCTTCAGCGAGGGAAGACCGAAAGCCGCCCGGCGCTCTGCATGTCTGCAGGAGAAAGCCTCTACATCGAGATACTGGGCCTGCTCTTCTCCTTGATAGCCTGCGCTTTGGCCCTCAGGGGCCGTCCTGAACCCATCAGGCCCTGCGAGTACCGGAGCGTGGATGGAGCGGACGGTGAAACGGAGCCTTTGATGGCTGGAGCTGAGCGGGACGAGTGAACAGACAGGTGTGCTCCAGTTCTGATGGCACAAGAGCTGCTGTAAGATCAGGGGATCTCAGGAGCTCGAACAGAACCAGGGAAAGCCTGAACTTCTGGTTCATCAGTGTGAATCTGAATTGAACTGATCACGGTATACAGGATCCCAACTCACAGGGAACGCTCTCAGAATGTTCTGCTGAGGTTCTCTCAATGCTACGAACAAACCTTCTTCCAGAAGTTATCTAGTCTTTAATAATGTTTTATTATTCTTAGCAGAAAACTTTATTTATTCTTCATTCATCCAGTGTTTTCTAAACATTCCAAACATTTAAAAGTAGAAGGATCAAATGAAACGTTCTTTGAATGTTTGAATAACCAAGAAACAACATTTTCACATTTTTAAAAACAGAATGTTCCGAAATAACGTTTTCTTAATTCTTAATTAATTTAATTAGCCAAATGTACTTAGGATATATTTTTGTTAGCTATTCAAAGAAATGTAACAATCACAGAACAGCGACACAATTATGTCATTAATGTAATTGTAACTCTTTATTTCCTGATATTCAGAGCTACTTTTCCAGAATTGATTTGAAATAATATTATGAGAGCATTTTATATTGTTTTGACTCTATATTAAAATCTCAGGGACAAACTAAAGCATTCTGGGTTTAAAACATGATAATCCACAAACTCATAAAATTCAGTTTGGTAAGACTTTACAGTAAGATTGATTTTTATAAGCGTGACTTCCCCAGCTGGTGTATATTAATAAAAATTTACATTTCTTCATTCTAAAAATATTAGTAGCATTATTTAATGTTTCTTAAGAGTGTGTTTGAGATGAGTGATTTGTAGTGTAAAAACTAAATATCTTAATGAAATTCATTTTAATTCTACTTAATTGGCAATTCTACATCCTGTTCGCTGCCTCAATTCAAATTCAGTTCACATTCAATATGCACCTCACTGATGTTGAGTTAGGAGCACAAATGCACACTGCCTTCAAGTCCTGCTGGATCTTTTTCATGAGCTCACAAACCATATTTATGATATAATGCCAAGTGCTCTTGGTCACAATAAAATGAATGTTGAATTAAAGAAATGCGTTCACAGATGAACATGGGAGGCATTTTGTTGCAGAACAATGACGAATGAGCGTTAGATGTGTTTCTGTTGGTGTGTATAATTCCATGTAAATGTAGTGTTTCTGTAAATATGATCTTTCTGACATGACTCGAAGGCAGCGTGAAACCCTAAAACAATAAATAATAATAATACCCCCCCCCCCCGCTGCGAATGAACTCTATACTAACTGTCTCAGCCTTCATGTCAACATATCAGAATGCATAACCATTTTATTATTCAATTTAGACATAAATACAAATATTTCATATAATACTCAATATGATCCAGTTGCCCAGGTTCCAAAAAGCTTGTGTGAACAGGAAGTGGACTGAGAACTGAATTCACTTCACTTTTGGACTCAAGTGTGAAACCTAACACATTCAGGGCTGTTTTTCTTTTATTGTCAATCAGTGGCGTAATTTCTGTAAAGAAACTAGTAAACGAATTAAACGTCAATCCTCAACGTGCCTTGAGCTTCCTGGAAGAGCGTTATTTGTAAAGTGACGTAACTGAAAAAAAGAGCTGTGAAATCTCCAGCTCCTCCGACAAGCTTTACATTTACATTCATTCATGAGTTCATCCCTGCAGTTTATTTCTCTTCATACAGTATTCACATTCCCTCTTCTAAACATCATATTGCACCATTCTTCTCTATTTCTTTGATATTCTAGTATTTGACTGGAATTGTGATGCTGTTCGACACAAAATGACGTTCTTTTTGACTTTCTTTCTCTCATCGACAGGAAGATTAAAATAATGAATTCAGTGTGGGTCTGTTTCATGGTTATTAAAACTTAAGATCTTTAAAAAACTTTTGGTAAAGCTTTATTTAAGGGATACTTTGTAGTAGCCCTTGTACTTACATTAAACATAATGCACTTACCATGTAACTAAGTTATGGATGTAGATGTAACAGACAGCTACTGTTACTTTAAAAATGAAGTGTTACCAAACATTTTGTTACTTGAAATGAAGGTTACAGGTAATGAAAACCTCTGGAAAGTTTGGGAAAGTTTCTGGAAATGTTTCACCTTTAAGCAACCATACTTAAAAATAAACACCAACTATAAAAATGTAAACATATTTTAGTTCCAAGGCAACATTTCCTGTTTTTGTTCTCATTTCGTAAAACAGCTACTAACAAAATTTCATCAAAACGACAGAAAAAAAGAAACAATTACAAAAGCATGCCACAAAATTACTAAAACCTTAAAAATAAAGTATAAAAATACAATCGAATACAAAAACTAATGATGCTAAAAAGCACTATTTTGTTCACTCTTCACACAAAACAACTAACTTGATTAAACTTAATCTAATATGCACTCCTGATTATGAATGTTTAATTTTTGGACACTTTCTTGGCCCTTTGTGTTGTTTGATAGTCTGCAGGGTTTGAGTACATTACTGTATCGAATCTGTAGTAGTGCAATATTTAATTTGTGCTTATTAATATAGACAGAGACATGTAGACACTGTGAGGATACATACAGTTTGAGTTCACCTTTATATTTGTGTGAAGCCATGTTTCATTTAATGCAATGTGTTCCAAAGATGATCTATCATCACACTTCCTTGATCTGGACTGATCGATCTTTCTGTTGAAAATGAACTCTGAATGACAGCAGTGGAATCATGGGAAGCGGAGCTCCGCTGTGCCTTAATTTCTCAGCTCTCTCTCTAATTAGACTCCATCCAGCGCCTCGCTCTCCGTCACATGACACCAGCTTCTGCTCCAGTTGGATGGAGACCATCGCCATAGTAACCTTGAGAAGTTGTTGATGTCACCGATGAATTTGTGAATGGAGAGAGAGAAAACAGAGCGAGATATGAGAGATAAAGACTTGATGGGTTTATTATAATGTGATCTTCAGTGTAGTGTTAGTGAGTGCTGGCGTGAGCTGGGCATGTTAACACTAAACCATAGCTGGTGCTCTACAGTGTGAGTGTTCATAGAGAGAAATGATGTGGAACCCGTTAACCCGTGGATCTGTGATATATGCACTGACAGGACTGTGTGTGTGTGTGTGTGTGTGTGTGCTCTGCTTCTGAACAAACACTGATCATCTGAAATGTTTCGTGTGAGTTGTGCATGCATATGTCAACATTCATCCTGGTTTTGTGGTTTATGCCCGTTGGATTGAAGTTCACTGTTGCAAAATATTTATTTAAATGTTTTAAATTAAAATAATGCTTTGAACAACACAGCGATCTCACTTGATTTCACTAGTAGTTAAACAGCAACGCTTTACAATAATGTCTCATTTGTTATCGAGCTAATTATGAACAATGTGGTTTTATATCATTTATTAATCTTTTAGTCAATAAAAACACATTTGTGCATTGTTTATGTCAGTTCACAGTGCCTTATTTTAATTTATTCATTATTTTTGAATGTAGAAATGTACATTTATTGTTAAATGAAACTGGGTTGTACAGCTCATGTCAATTTGTTTGCTAATGGTATAATTTTTTACAGTTTTGTCTGTAATATCCTGGTATTTCAGGTGTGGTTAAGAATTAGAGCTTAACTTCTGCTTAATTTAGACCCGCTGTGAGAGAGGAAGAAAGAAAGGCAGAACTTTATTTGAAAAACATTTCAATTTTCACGTTAACATCTCGAATAATAAACAGAAAATGTACAAATTAAAATCCAAATGTGCATCAATACGCAAAACATCATTTACACACCACAGATCACTGAAAACCATCTCTTTATTTACAAGAAAAAATAATAATTCTTGAGATGCATTGTAAGATGATTATGATGTTCCTCATGTATAATGACATTATTACTTTTAAAAAGAGTATATAATTTAAGACAAGTTTGAGACAACTATATTTTGAAAAGGTTATTGCAATGATTTTAAGAATTGAAAAAAAAAATGATTTAGCTTTTCTTCTTAAAAAATGTTTTTGTGCACCAAAAAGACTTATTTATGCTTGAGTTAGAAAATAAGACAATTATTTTCGTTGTTATTATTGGTAAGTGTTAAGAATTTTTGACCAATGGTATTGTTTTTTTCGTGAATCCGGCCCCCTTGAGAATCTTTAAAGTATGAATTTAATTCTTGGGTTTCCTAGCGTCCAGCTCATCCTAATAAACTCGAATAATCGGCCGAGCAGAAGGGGGCGTGTCCGGTCGCGTCCAAAAGGGGCGGGGCGCAGGTGGGTGTGTCTCTCAGCTGATGCGCGCCGCTCTCGCTTTCCTCGCGCGCGCGCTTCATCTCCGTCGCGGGCGTCAGCGGCAGCGCATCGCGTTGGTTCACGCCGCAGCAGCAGAGCAGCCTCCGAGCGCACGGACAGACGGACCCGCGGTGAGACAGTGAGTATGTGTGAGCGCTGGAGATGCTGCTGTTGTTATGGAGGATGCGGATGCAGTGATGCATCATTTTGCACGAGCGCTAACACGCATTATGTAATGAGCGCGGATGCTTCGTCCTGTAGTCAGGTGAACGCTGGACCTCCATTGTGCTGCTGCTGCATCCTCGTCTCTCTCTCTCTCTCTCTGTTAAATGGAGGTAGAGCGTTTTACGTTATGATAAACGCAGCCTACTGAATGCATCCGAGCGTCTGCTGGTTAGTAGCATCACTAGGCCCGCATTCACTGCATTCACTGATCCACTGTTAGGTGAAGCAGGTGAAGATGCTTTTTAGTGCATGTTGCGATACTGATGTCATCTGTTTGTGTACAGGCCTCCATCTCACGCTTCACTTGTCATTTTCACTGTCAGTTGTGTGTGTGTGTGTGTTTTCTTGGAATTGTACTGCGGTGTGTGAGTGCGATGCATCAACACAGTGTGTGATTCTGCTGCACTGCATGTTTACATCCATGCACAGACGTGTATTTGCGGTCATCTTTGCTATGCAGCGGTGAGGTCGTGCTGGGAATCCGCTCTTGCGTTATTGATAGAGCGGCTGAGGCTGATGTAATTAGGATGGCAATCTTTAATGTGTGTTGGGATATATGAAGCATGTGAGCGATGATGTAATGCTTGTGAGTGACTGACTGTGCTGCTGGAGCGGGTAGTAGAGGCACGTGCCAGTACCGATCTGATCCAGAGCTCTGCTGGACCAGTGATGCTACTGCACAGCAGCATCAGCAGCACCCTCCAGCTGACGTCTCAGTGCGCTTGCATGGCTTTGGGAGAGAGTTTACATGAAAACGAACACAGGAGGGCATGCATGGTAATGTGTTGTGCACCCAATGCTCGACACACACTTTCGTAGTATTTATGGTAGGGGAATATAGGGACATCATCCATGTGCGTTAAAATGCTGTGAGATAAAAGAGCTGAGCAATCATGTTTGTTTTTTATTTTAATGTCGAATGCTGCAACAGTGTTCATTATATCGATGCATCATAGCCTATTTGATCTTATCAAGAGTCAGAAATTTGAATGTGAACTCAAAACATTTATCAGATTTATCACATTTATTTAATAGCTCTTATACTCTTAAATGATGATCATTAGTCACTTGTTGAAGTTTATTGTTTTTGTTGATTCGTTGCTTTGTTTTGTTTTGAGATAATCTAGCCCTTAAAGGAATATTTCACCCATAAATGGAAATGTATTCACCCTCAGGCCATTCAAGATCTAAATGAGTTTGTTTCCTCGTCAGATCTGTAGAAAGTGAATGGGTGCCGTCAGAATGAGAGTCTGATAAAAACATCAGAACAATCCACAGCCCTCCAGTCCATCAGTTAACATCTGGAGAAGACAAACACTGAAACAAATCTAAGATGTTTTTAGTTAAAATATGAGTCTGTAATCCATAAGAGCGCCTACTCCAGTGAAAAAGTGCATCTCCTGTTGTCTCTCAGACACGTATTTGTAAACGGTGCCTGATCTGTGCAGATTTCTCTCCTGATTCAGAGTTATTATGCATTATGGACTCATCTTAATGCTAAATTAGTTCTGGATTATTGTGATGTTTTTATCAGACTCTCATTCTGACGGCACCCATTCACCGTAGACTCAATGAAATCTCAGAAATGAAAGAGCACCCTGTACTTTTTCCTCTAGTGCAGTTCATAAATAATTTCATGATTCTCACCACAAGGAAGAGCAAATCAAGCATGTGACATAAACTACATTCACACGGCAAAAGATTGCAATTTATTTTGACGAATGAAAGTGGGTCAGAATTGCATTTTTTGCGGTTCACACTGTCACTTAGAGACGATCCGTCCCTTGGAGCTGGATGTGAGCACAGTCTTTGTTTGCAAATCAGAATCAGGCCAGATCTGCTGTGTTTGGTTAATGTTTAACTCCAGAGATCATCGTAATCAGGTGCAGTTTCAGCGAAACAGATCCGTGTTGATGTTTACACACTTCACAGACACACATGCGCTCCATGTTACCTGGAGAAGCTCCTCGCTGTCTTTTTCTTTGATTTGTTGGAATGAGAACTTGCAGCCAGTTTCTTTGAGAGATCTGATAGACGTTCAGCGTGAGGAGGAAGCAGTTCAGCTTTTACATTTCTCCAGGGACGCACGTATGCTGTTTATTTACCACTGTTCCCCTTCTCTTGAGCTGTCAGCTTGTCCACATTGGTTGTATTTTCTAGTTATGCTTTGTAGAAATGCTGTGAATGTGTTGTGATTGCTCAGTTCAGTGCTCAGTGTTCTCACAGCACTCATATTGAGGCGTTCCTTCACACCAGTGCATTTTTGCATTCTACTTCCTCGCTTTTTTATAGTTGTTTTTTTCTGTAAACATGTGTTACATGTTCTGACTGTTGCACTTGTGTATTTTGCAGCACCTAGCGCACAACACAGCTTTATAAAAACACGTCACTCAAGTTAAAAGTAACATTTTTCAAAAGCCTTGTATTTTTTACCCATTCTACAAACACATTCAGGGGCCCCCACAGAGAGCAACTATTAGTTTACAGTAGATTGTCCCAAACTGGGGTTCACAAGCTGATGAATGTTTTTATTTCCATCGATGATTCATTGAAGATTATTTAACATCCATGGAATCTTTCCATTGTGTGTGTGTGTGTGGGTTTATGAGGACACAAATGTGTATAATGACATGGGTATGACAGGTATTACAATATGAAGG
>JAUMHQ010000093.1:712513-722705 GCA_032361165.1 Enteromius paludinosus | reverse complement strand
GTACAGTAGAAACACCATTACACCTATGGAGAGACCCCAGAACACACAAAAACCAACGTGTGTGTGTGTGCGTGTGTGAGTGTGTGTGTGTGTGTGTGTGTGTGACTCCCAAACGATTCCTTTAACAATGAATTTTTCCAAACCCCTCCAGTGATTGGTCGATTTCTCTTAAAGCAGTGTCTGTGAGCTTTTATCACACCAAAAGTGGACTAGTGGCAAAAAATAAAATTGCATTTTCTTTCAGAACAACGTGAAAAGATCAACAAGTGGGTGGCAATATTCTAAACATTCATTTTGACCTCAACATGAAAAAATTTGGGACTCCTTTCAGTGATTTTACTTTTATGTCATGTGACCATTACCTGACATCAGAGAATCACAAACATGTTAACTGGTTAAAAATAATATTTTGGCTCATCTGGAAATTGCTGTTTTTCCACAATTCATAATTTAGTCACAATAAGTCATAACTTTATATTGTGTAAATTGTATTTTATCATTTGTATTTCAATAATATATTAATATTTAATTAGTTTACATGTGATCATTAACCATCATCAGAGAACCACAAACATGAGAATATGTCGATAAATTATAAAAATATCAACTTAAATATGAAGAACATGTTAAAGGTCAGATCAGGTTCAGCTAATAAAAAGTTGTGTTCATGTGTTCAGCAACATTTGTGCCTTTACATGAAAAGTTTGTGCAAATGTAAATTCTGTCATCATTTACTCACCCAGTATGCATCTCCGGTCTCTATTGACTTCTGTAGTGTTTGAAGGAGTCAGTGAGGACAGGGACGGAGTCAGGGGGTGTAAAATTGTGAATAAGGCCACTAACGCAGTGTGTTCTGTTGCAGTGTGTGTGACCCGGCTCACTTCATCTTCATGCTCGTGTGTGCTGGAGCTGTGGGCGGCGGAGTGAAGCGCTCGAGGCTCCTGGCATGGGCAGCGTAGGGAGCGGGGCCTCCAGTCAGCGGCCCATCACAATGCGCAGCGTGGGCACCCGCACCACCCCAAACGGCCCGCTGGCGGCCGCTCCGCACCCCGCCTCGGCCCGCCGCCGCCTGGACGACCGCAGCTTCAGCGCCGAGCGCATCCCCGGCCCCAGCACCAAGGCCAAGGGCGTCTCCGCCGACGAGCACAGCTACAACGCCGAGAGGGAATTCCACGCTAATGCTCGCAACCACGCTGACGCCGAGCGCGCCGCGGCACACAACGCCAACCGCCAGCAGGCGCTCAACGGAGAGAGGCTGGTGTCCAACGTGGTCTTCGCCAACGGGGCGCGGCGGGAAGGACACAGGCGCGGAGAGAGTCTGGACCTGTGCGGGAACAACATCGTGCTGAACAACGACAAGAACGGCAGCCATCAAGCTCCACCGCAGCCACTGACACTGCACAAGGACAAGAGCAAAGCCAAACCCGATAATCACAACCCGCCCAACATCCTGCCCGTCTCGGGAAAACTCGAGCATGCACAGGTAAAAAAATGATCATTGGGTCATTATAATTTTGTCAATTTAAAATGATGAGATACAGAGCTACTAAATTATAATTATGGGATAAAAAGTCAGAATCAGGTCATTAAATGTTGAAATTACAAGATTATGAAATGAAATCAAAATTATTACATGCTAAGTCAAAATTATGATGTAAAAATAAATGTATTAGTACAAAACAAAAAGTCCAATTGGTGGCCTTCCCTGTGAAGCGCTTTGAGTACTCAGGAAAGCACTTTATGAATGTAACAAATTATTATTATTATTAGGTCATTAAAAATTATGAGATAGCTACTAAATTGTAATTTTGAGAAACAAAATGATGACATATATTGTAATGTTGAAATAAACATTACGATATTTTTTTGGAGTAATTCTGAAGTTGATCTTAGTATCTCATCATTTTTATTTTTTATGTTGTATTTATGATTTAAACCATGATTTTTTTTCTTATGTGGCAGAAATTAGCTTCAATATAATTGTGGCTTACACGTTTGGGATTGAAACCAGGCCTTCTGCGTTATCAATAAGATGCAGAAGATTTGAGTTTCTTTATCCAAAATAAAGCTAAAATAAAATAAAAATACTGGTAGAAAAACCTAATTTTAATAAACTTAAATGTGTTAGTTTTTTCCCCCCCTGTAGTTTTCCCCCTGAGTAGGAAATATATCTACATATATATATACAGAGAAATACTGTTTACTAAAATAACAAAACCTGAATTCTGCGTTGGATGCTGGCATTCAGATGAATTTGTGTCTCTGCAGACGAACGACTCTCTGGTGCGTCCATCAGCCTTCAAACCCGTGGTGCCCAAGAGCTTTCACTCCATGCAGAACCTGGTGTGTCCCCTCCAGACCAGCTCTGGAACGGCCGGTCCGGGCAGCGGCGGTGAGAAGGGCGGTCCAAACCAGGACAGTCCCGGGACACACGCCGGCGCAGGCCGGGCCGGACAGGGCAGTCTGTCGGACTCCGGGAGGAACTCTTTGACCAGTCTGCCCACGTACACGGGCTCCAGCTACGGCCCGCCGCCTGCGCTCGCACCCCTCAGTGCCTCCACCAGCCACATCAACCGGCTGGGCACCGTCGCCCTGGACAAGCCGGGCTACCAGAACGGTCTCAGCGCCTCGGACAGCGGCCGCTCTTCCTCAGGCAAGAGCTCCTCCTCGTACCAGCGCCTTAGTCACCTGAGCGACGCTCCCGCACCCCTGAGACCCTCTCCGTCCTCCGACGACGTGATTCAGGACCTGGAAGACCGTCTGTGGGAGAGAGAGCAAGAAGTAAGTAAGGTGACCGAACTTTGTACATTCATTACTGTCGTGTTTGTGTCATGTGATGTTCTGTGGTGTTTTAGTCGCTTTGAATAAAAGTGTCTGGCATGAGACTATATGTGAGTGTGATGTACTCGCTGAGGCACCTTCACAGTGCATTTGTCACCATGTAACATTGCAGACACAAAACTGAAATTTTTTTTTTATTTTGTTTAATTTATTAAATTTTCCATACAACATTGGATTAAAAAAAAAAAATTCTTTAGCCGTACGTTATTTATTGGTTCATTTTTTATTACTAATTTTAACATTTCTTTTATTTTGCATACACCAGTACATATTTTTCCAATTACATTTTTTTCTTAGTTTTGCATAAACATATTTGCCGTATAAAATTGGTTTTTAAATTTGTTTCCAAAAATCAAAACCTCTAGATTTGCGCTCACCATTTAATATTTTTAATTATAAAAATTTTTGTTTTTTATAATTTTGCATGCATCACTGGATATTTTTATAATTATTATTATTCACAATTTTGCATACACCACTGAATATTTATTTATTTATTTTAATTTATTTATTTTAGCATGCACCATTGGTTATGCCTATTGAATTGCATTCATATTAGACCTGATCAAAAGAGCAAAAGTAAGTGAGCGAGTTTCACTAATCATGAACAGAACATGTTCACCTGGAAAGGTCATTTGGTTTAGTAGAAATGTTGTTTTTTATGGTTAACAAGGTTATAATCCATTTGTATCGTATCATCTGCCAGTAACAAGCATGGAAACACAGATGTGAGTCTGTTGTACTTACATGCTTTCTACAGTACATGCATCATGTTATTATTATTAGATTTTTCTTAAGTTGTGCTGTTATTCATTTAGCACGACATATCAGAAGTTTATGCAAAGTTGCATTATCAGTTGCAGTCAGACACGTGACGTGAGCATGCAACATGAAACCAAGCTTGCATTGTTTGAGACTGTGTTTCGTGTATTTCGGGCGTGCTGCCCTCCTCACAGGTGATCCACATGAGACGTAACCTGGACCAGAGCGAGGCGGCCATCGTGCAGGTGTTCGAGGAGAAGCAGCGCGTCTGGGAGCGAGAGATGGAGGAGCTGAGGCAGAACTACGCCGGGCGTCTGCAGCAGGTGACCCGACGGGCCCAGCGCACACAGCAGGCCCTGCAGGCCCAGATCGCCCGTCTGCAGCAGGACAAGCGGCGGCTGCAGGACGAAATGACCCTGCTGCTCGCTCAGAGAGAGGAGCTGGAGAAGAAGTGCTTGGACTTTAGGAAGGAGCAGGCCGATATCCTGCCCAGACTCGAGGAGACCAAGTGGGAGGTGAGAGAGACTCACAGATGGAGATTTAGTTTGTTCTGGAACTTAACATCAGCTGAGCACTGTGCTCAGCACATCTACACATGCTTAAATCAGGACACTTTTACTTAAGATGCAATAACTCCATAACTTTCATCTTCAGGACAAAATTAATACACTATACATTTCAACTTATTAAAGCAACAACAAATCAAGAAATGTATGTTTGAGAGGTAACTCGTCGGCGCTACATATTTTTCTATAAAATGTCCTTGAATGGAAACCTGATATGATCAGATCTGTGTGATCAGAACACGAACAAGCATTTATAAATATCCAGATAGCTTCGTCTGCACAGGAGTGTATGCCATATGCATGTGTGATGCGCCTGTGTGATGTGTGTGTGCAGGTGTGTCAGAAAGCGGGCGAGATCTCTCTGCTGAAGCAGCAGCTGCGGGAGAGTCAGGGCGAGGTGACGCAGCGGGCCGGAGAGATGGTGGCCCTCAGGGGTCAGCTAAAGGATCTCAACGCCCAGCTGAGAGAGAGAGAGGAGGCCGAGATCAGCCTCAAAGAGTCCTTCTGCACCAAAACCCTGGAGCTGGAGCGCTGCGAGGCCGAGCTGCAGACCATGCTGGCCGAGGTACCAACAATGAATCTAAAAGCTTCACTGCAACACAGAAATGATGTGAGTTGAGCATTTGCAGTGGGAATAGAAAGTGAGGTTACACTTTATTTTGACAGTCTTAGGAAACTGTAGCAAACTTTACAACTACATGTCAACTAATCCTCATGTGCACTAACATGTAGACTGTTAGGGTAGGTTTAGGGTTAGTATAAAAAGTTGAAACATACTTGTAAAGTTTCTGATAGTTAGTATGCAGTAAGCTGTGGAGCTAAGTGTTAGGAGATGATAAGCAGACAGTCTACTAATACTCTAATGACTGCTAGTTGACATGTAGCTGCAAAGTTACTTACTGTTAGTAGAGTATCTAAAGTGGACTATCCAAATAAAGTGTTACCCAAAGTGATGATGTAGACATCTTTAAATGAATGTACAGGTAATAAACAGACAAACATCTGTACATTGTGATGTTCTCACTGCAACAAACAAACAATCTAAGCAGCCTCATACAGTGCAGAATTACTTTTATGAAATGATTATTTAAATAATGTTACAAGATCATTTATTCTCATGTTATTTGTATGTTATGTTGATTTCTTCATTTTTGCTATATCACACCATTGGTCAAGTACCCATACACAAAAATGTATAATTTTGACCCATGCAATGTATTGTTGGCTGTTGCTAAAAATATATAATGTCTGCAGGTGACTGTGCTACGAGACAAGCTGAGCGCGTTTGAGACGGAGGTGTCGCGGCTGAAGAAGGCTCTCAGTGAACTCAGCAGCTCCAGTCGCGCCAGCGAGCCCAGCCTGACCGATATGGGTCAGCTGGTGTCGTCCCGCAGCCGAGAGCACCTTCTGTCCCCACCGGAGACGCCCACGTCCCTCCCCGCGCTCCCCGCGCCGGACCCGCTGCTTTCGCTGCAGAGCGATGACTCCAAGGCGCAGCGGCAGGATTCGGGCGACCTGCGGCGTCAGCTGGAGCGACTGCAGGGCGAGCTGCGTCTGGAACGGCAGCAGCGAGAGCGGCAGGCGCTCACCTTCGCCCAGGAGCGCCAGACCTGGCAGGACGAGAAGGAGCGAGTGCTGAAGTACCAAGCGCAGCTGCAGCTCAGCTACGTGGAGATGCTGCAGAAGAACCAGGCTCTGGAGGAGCGCGTGGACAAGCTGGGAGCCCAGATGGCCACGCCGTCGTCTGCCTCGCCTCTGCCCGAGCCCCCCGTGTCCGTCTCTATCTCGCTGACCTCTCCCACCCCGCCAGTGGAGGACAAGAAGCTGCCCGAGATGCACCAGCTGGCTCCGCCGTGGCCTGTGCCGACCCGACTGGAGAGGATCGAGTCGACGGAGATCTAATGCATCCCTGATTACAACTGCATTCAGTACAATCCAAAAACTGAACAGCTTCCGAGGACTGTCCAAGGATGCCCTGCTTGTCTGGGGCAGGTGTGTGGGTTGAGGGCAGGTTCGTTGCGTAGTGACGAGAGCGTGTGTGTGGCCTTATCAAGAGGAGGTCAGTCGCCAAGCGGAAAACACTCAGGGGTTAAAGGGGTTTATTCAGACTGTTTCAGCTTTGTGTTTTTACAGGCGCGAGGGTTTAGGCGATTAATCTTACGATGACGGCATCTCCTGTGCTCTGCAGCCGTCAAACAATCAAAAGTTACCAGGCTAAAACCGCAGGGAGATTCTCTTAAAGTGAAGAGCTCGCATAGTGCTCAGACGCAACACGCCATCACGTTTAGGACCAAATCTTAGTGCCAGTCTCGAGAGTGTTTGTGTCGATGATCGTCGGGCCGCAGAAACATACTCTACGCAAGTACACAGACCAGTGAAACAGATTTGATGCTTTTGAAAGAAGCCTCTTTTGCTCAGCATGGCTGCATTTAATTGATCAAAAATACAGTAAAATGTGACATATTATTACAAGATAAAATAGCTGATTCTGTGTGCATATCTGTTAAACTCTGATTTATGACTGTGATCAAAGCTGAATTTTCTGCATCATTACTCTAGTCTTCAGTGTCACATCATCCTTCAGAAAACATTTAACACTTACTTAAGTTTGCATGAATGATTTTGAGTAATGACAACTTGTAGCAAAATTGCATCCACCAACATTAAGTTAGATGAACGTCAAAATCGAAGTCATTTTTTAATTAATTACTTAAATATTTTCTTGCAATTATATTTGACATATCTACTATCCATATCTTAATCGTATCTACTATTTGTATTTTTTAAGGTCAGCTGATGCAGACATTTCATTTTAAATTACATGCAATATTAAATATTTTTTTATTTTTACATTTAAATGTGCTTTATTACATGCAGTATTCATAAAAAAAACATATATTTACACAGTAAATTCTATTTAAATCACATTTTTAAATAAAAATGAAAGTAGAAAGTTCGGTGTAAGTCACACTCAATGCTTAATGCAAAACAGAAATGAAAGCAGAAACTTACGATCAACATTTAGCTGATGTAATGATCCAGATTATTATGTCACGTTTTAATTTTCATGGAAACCATGATCATTTTATTTTTTTAGGATCCACAGATAATAAGAAGGTTCAAAAGAACAGCATTTATTTAAAATAGAATTTATTTGACATTATAAATGTCTTTACTGTCACTTTTGGTCAATATCCTTGACGAATGAAAGTATTAAATCTTACTGACGCTGAGCTTTTGAGCGTAGCGTATCAGACTGTTGTGCTGCGCAGTGAATTGTTCTTCTCAGAATGCAGTGAAATAGAGTTAGCGTTTGCATCCGTGTGCTGGAATAGAGTATGTTTGGAGGCCTCGGCCTGGTGCGGGACAGAGGAGCGCTCAACCCTCCTGCTCTATTGCCCAAAGCAGCGGCGGAGGACGTGTATTCATTTCAACTCAGAACGTACTGTATCACCTGAATGTTGTTTTTGCCCTTTTCTATGTTTTGAGCAATGTAGAGTAAACTAGAACGAGAGATTGAGATTAAAAAAACGAGTCAATATGTTAGTGCACTTGACGCTTCGGTCTCAGACCATACTGCTTTTAAACTGAGGACTCGGTTGTTGTGAACAACAGCTGCTGAATGAGGTTTGGTTGATGAAGCTGCTCGACTGACGGACGGCGGCTGAGCCAAAACTGCAGAGTCTGGAATTAGTCAACGGATTATATTTGAATATGACTTTACATTCTTTCAAAAAGAGCATATAATATGTGTCGATGTATACTTACTGAAAGTATCATTTAGAATATTTGACTTTAAACATGTCATATGCAGTAGATTGAAGTGATGGTTTAAATGTTGAAGTAAGTGCACAGTGCACACAGAAATCACCAGGAATATTCGAAGGGTTTGTGAACACTGATATGTGGGGGTTGTGTGCTAGACTGAGATGGTCGTGCGACTCGTACTGTTTCTGCACCGTGTGTCGTACACAACAGAGCACACTCTGCACGATACTGTTTCCCACAATGCAAAGTGTACTGTATGTGATGAATGATTTGGGCGAAATCACTGCGACTTTGTATCTCAATTCTTGCCTTTTTTTGCCCTTGCAATTCAGAGAAAATGAAGAATTACAAGATATAAAGTTAGAAATTTAAAATTGTGAGATAAAAAGCTCTCAACATGGAGGAAAAAAGTCGGAATTGTGAGATACACTATGAACAGACAAAATAGCCAAGGTAGCTATGACTATATATCTAACAATCCTTACCTTTTTCCCCCAGTTGCATGTTAATATTTTGCTTTTTGTATAGACATTCTTGCCAGATAAAAACATATATAGAATTCAGAGATAAAAAGTCAAGCTTGTTTCTGCCACGGAATTAAATAAATATGTTATTTTTATCTTAGAATCCATTTTCTTGCAATTACACGTTTGTATTTATATATATATATATATAAAAAATCTGAATTGTGAGATTTAAAAAAAAATTGTTTTTTATATAAATGAAACACAACACAGTGTGCAGTTCAGATGAAAAATAGTCTGTGTAAAAATAGCTTCTTATCACACTGGAAGCAGGTCAAGCGTGCAGTATGTAGTATGCAGTGTGCTCTCTTGGACGGAAACAGCTCGAGTCGTGCGCTCGTATGTTTTTTCGAACACGGCCAGATAACAAATGCACTACAGGCAGTGACGAGGGACGGACGCTCTAGTTTGCTAGTCTAGTGGTAGCATTCTACAGAACACCTTTTGTCCCAGTCTCGAAAAATAAGCTACAGAAGTAGTTCCATTCGACCAAAACCGATGACTTTCACTGATGTTTCTTTCAAACACATCGCAGCACTAACAAGCCAGATTCCCTTCTCTTTTGCATAGGAAACGAATCTCGGAAAACAAGCACAAACAAGCGATTCATTTCCCTCAAGTGTAGAAATGCAATAGAATGATGGACGTGGAAAACTCTGGTCCCAGCGCTTTTCCCAACGCTCGTGCCTCTTCTTTTCTATCATGCCATATTTGAGATAATCATCGCAGCTTTACGACACTAGGTGTTACGAGAGAAAGCTTTAGATGGACGCCACACCTCTGCTGTCTTTGGCCACATTTGCTGCTATGTGCTTCTGTTGTGTCCTGCTGTGTTCTTGGTAGAGACAAAGGCAGTCGACTGCATGTAAATATCACTGTTCCTTATGTGTACAGAACTATTCTATCCAAATATACCGAGCTAATGCGTGTGAATACTTTTGTGAAGTAATGAGACTGACATGTCAGCTTTTATTTTTCAAAACTATTAATATAGGAATATAATATACATATATGAATCTTAAAACCTTCGATCGGCTATATTGCGGTAAAGTCATACATTCGAGAGTCCGATGTCGTTTCTCTTTCTCGATCAGTTCTTGAGATGTATGGGTGAGTGACGCCACCGAGGTTTTTGTAAACATTTCATTTTTTCCTTTCGTTCTTTTTTCAGAATTTGCTTGAGAAAAGCATATCTTAGCAAATATTAATTTAAATAATAAAGATGTGAATAAGAAATTGTCTCTTCACGAGTTTCTTTTAAAACAGACCTCCACGGGTTGAGTTCACCTGATGTACAGGTACTTACATTACAAAAGATCAAAACAGCACATTTCATTCCTCCGCTCATAATGAGAGCGCACACCTCCTTTTTATGAAATATTAGGTCAAATAAAATACTGTAAAGGGCACTACAGCAGAAATAGTTGTTTGTTACTTTTTTGTGATGTGTTTAGATTCCTTGCAAAAAATGATAGCCTACATGGGGTTAAAACAACAAACAATAATCCATTTTCAAACACACACACACAAACTTAGTTAGCTACTTCATTTATATAGCATTGACATTAATCATAGTAGCCTATATTAATATAATACATTATATATATTATGTTGTATTGCACACTTATTGTTAATACTGTACAATTAATAATTGATTAATATAAGTTTGTTTATATTTATTAATATAATGTAATTGTGCTACATAATTACTCTGTTTTAATCATGCATTCA
>JAUMHQ010000093.1:682211-699018 GCA_032361165.1 Enteromius paludinosus | reverse complement strand
GTAGAAACATCATTACGCCTATGGAATGTCCCCATAAAACATGTAAACCCAACATGTGTGTGTGTGTGTGTGTGTATGTTCAACCCTCCCTGAAGATGTAACTCAGAGAGATCTAAGTCCCCCGGGCACTGACTGCAACCCACCAGCTGATATTACCCCCACTGCAGAGTCATAGAGTACACACACACACACACACAAAGCGTTTCCACAATATTAGCTTTTGGAAATAAAGCGTCTTGTCTCCCATGAGCCCTAGGTGACAAATTTTCCTTGTCAAATTTCAGCGCTCTGGAGCGAAGCGTTCATCTTGCACTACAACAACACACACACACACACACACTCAAACCATCAGACTGACTGTAAAGATGTGCTTCCATCTTATGTTTACTTTTCAGATCAGATAAAATTACAATAATGGTACAATAATATAATGGCACACTGATAGTCAAATATGTATGAATATACGTGAACAATTATCAGCTCACTAAAGGTATTTCCAAAAAAGTGTTTAGTCTTAGTTTTAGTGAAGTCTATTCACTTGACAGTTCTGATCTCATCTGGTGTTTTGTTGATAAAAATAATTATTCCCACAAACATTATTTTTCTGGGCGACATGCTCTCCCACCCAGAGATAGCTCATAAATCCGCGCAGTAATGTCAGCCGGTTTGTGTGTCTTTCACACACTCGCTCTGATGAGACTTTGATCCTCGAGCCGTTATGAATCTAGCACATAAACGGCTGTTTCTGCCGGACACTTTAAGTGCCGCTCGGCCCGCTCCAGACGTCGGGACGGAAGTCTCCTCGGGAGGGAGAGTCTGAGGAGTCTGAGAGTGTTTACCAGCGCTTGTGTTTCACTCATGATCAAACTGTCAGTCCTAAACTATCTGGATTTGTTTGGTTTCATATATCGATAGCCTTTATGAACTTCAGAAGATAAATTATGCTATTTAATCAATCATATATATATATATAATGAAAATAATAATAATTAAATTGTAAAATATTTATACATCATGATGATGTACACTGTTACACTGTGTCAATCCTTCTGATGTTTTTTCTCATATTTTTATTAAAGTATTTTTTATTAAAGAGAAAAATATGTAACCTTAACTGAAAAGGATAACTTTCTGTATCTGTATCTTGATTGAAATGTGCATATTGTTAGCGCATAAAAATAATGCTAAATAATTAAATAAATAATAAGGCACTGCAGTACTGAAAATACTTTTGTTCCAATGCAAAGTGCTTAAATATGATTAGTATCACTGGCCATATTTCTGCATAGAACAACGCGAAACATGAGAAACTCTATAGATGCCTCCAAACACACATTTTTCAAGACATTCCTACAACCCGGTTTCAAGGGAATATGTTCTCAGTGCTGTTGACTTGACTTTAGTGAGAGTGAGCATGACTGAAATTGTGAGTCAACACACGCACACACACACACACACGCACTCACTGTCTCACACACTGTGGCTGGTACAGTATGTGGCATGGCAAGAAAATAGCATGCGGTCACACTCCAACTCTATAACCCTTCTCTGTTCTCACACACACATACAGTGACTCTGACGATACAAGAGCATGTCCAGGACTTAATTCACATGAAAACTGAGAGAAAAGAAAGAAAGAAAGAAAGAAAGAAAGAAAGAAAGAAAGAAAGAAAGAAAGAAAGCAACGTGACATTATTTTCATGACACTTAAATACTTCTCTAACTAAACACTTCTCTAACTCTCCATAAGGTAATGCAAGACTAATGTATACAAAAGTATAATAAAAATCTTGAATAACAATGAAATAATAGAAAACTTAAAATATATAAAATATATTTTAATTGCAAAGTACTATTACATAGTATGTGATATACGTTCAATAGTTTATGCTGACTGTCGTCACTTGAATTGGTATTTATTAAGTCATTATTCTTACTGTAATGTAATAAAAACTGGTATTACTGTAATTAATAAAAAAATAAACTGAAATAAAAACACAAACTGAAACTTAAATTAATAAACTAAAATAAATAAACAAATTAAAAGAATATAAAAATATATATATAAAAAAAACTCAAGGCACTGAAGACTAAACTAAATATTTTAATTGTCATAAGAAATAATGTCACAAATAAAACAAACAATAACAATCACCTGCTTCATCATTTATTATGTTATTTTCTGTAATATTCCAGATAGGTCAAAGGTTAAGTGGCGCTGAATCAAGCTAAAACAAAACTGGACTGAGTATAAATAATTGTAAAACTTAATTAAAACCAAAAAGTAACCCCCCAAAACCAAATCAAAAGCGGTGCACTAAGTGAGTAATACTAGTAATACTGAGGTGCAGTATTGCTCGAGAGTGTGGACTATTATCGATTTATAATGACAAGAGCAACAGCATAAATCTGGGACAGACACCACGAGAGGCAGAGGCTATAAACTACAGCGAGGAGGTCACAGGAAAATATTTTTGGGAGACACAAGACAAGGAAGCAACTGGATACTGTATCAGCATAAAAACAATAACAAAAGGAAATTGAATTATCCGTCTCGGGGAGCAAAGTTCAACCGCACTGTCAAAGCTGTGCTGTTTACTCAGTCGAAAAAATGGATGGATGTTGTACAGAGAATCAACGGGATGATCGCTGATGTGTAGATACTGTTACTGAAGCCTGGAAATATGCTCAAGAAAACCAGCCTTGCATGGTTTGCTGGTCTTAGCTGGTCTGTAATGATGAGGACTTTTAAGTGTATTTCAGCATAGCTTACAGAAATGTCTGGAGGGGGGAAAAAGGCAAAACAATAGGGGTAATTGAACAAAAGTAAACACACGGTCATGAGAAATTTAATGAAATACAACATTTGATTTAAAAATAACAAAATATGAATACGTAAATATCAGAATAATAAAAGGGTTAAATTTTTTCTTGTCAAAAAGCAAAAAAACTAAAGGAATAAAGATCACAAATAAAGATTTTTTACAAAAATCAATGTCTTTTTTTTTTTTTTACACTTTTTAACCATGTTTAGTGATTTCACTTAAAGTGAAAATGTTTTATTATTACACCTTATTAATTTATTTATTTTAACAATGCTTTTACGAATAAAACTGTAAAAAACAAACCATTTACAGCTATGCACTGTAATTGAAATCTAAAGATTCAAATAGACGAAATATAATAAAATAAACCTTTACATCTCTGTTTTATTTCCACTAGTCTGGATCAACAAAACAACCGAAAATCTCAAAAATGACCAGTGAGTGAAAAAGCATGTTTTTGCTTGTAGTGTCCTGCTCTAAAACAGCTAAGAGATCACGGCACGACAAGGCTGTCTTCATACCGCAAGCTGCATGTGATGACCCAGCTCAAGATGCTTTGATGTGGATGCTGCTGCTACAGATAGTGGGAAGGAACTGACCCAAACCATGTGCCGCTCAGAGCCGAGATCAGCCCCGAGCATCACACCGGCGCCACGCACAGTGGCAGGTCTCCGCACATCTCCCCTAAAGCGCCTCCATCCACCTCTGTCAAAGCGGCTCGCTGAAGCCCTGCTGGGAGCAGAAGGCTAGAGCCGGGCTCGGGTTACGAGCCACGGCCTGGGGAGGGAGTCTGCAGCGCTTTCTTCTCGCAGACCTCCAGCCTGGACCCACTACCGAGCAGAGACAAACCCAAGCAGGGCCCGCGGCCGGCGTAGAGCCCGGTGACCTCTGCCAGCGGGGCGAGGTGACGAGCCGCTAAAGCAGCACGGCTCGAGAGGACTCCAGCAGCTTGCTTTGAGGAGAGAAGTGCCACGGCCGTATTATGAGCTGGAAAGCCCTTAAGTAAGTTAGGAGTTTGTTGAGGTGACGGGGTTTTTAAAATTAATGCAATTTTAGAATTTAATGAGATTGATTTTAATTGATTTGTTACTTTTTACTAGGAATAAAACTTTAAATCTAAAATTAAATTAAAAGAAAATATTAAAAAAAAAACCTTAATTAAAAATAAAAAATGATGAACTTAAGTACTGTTTAACGAGTTTGGATTTGTTAAACTGAATTGGTCCAGTTTCATTTTTAACTATAACTGGAATCATTAAAATTATTTTCAACTAAAATAAAGTTCAAATGAACAAAAAATTCTAAAAAAAATATGAAAAACTTTCACTCAAGTTTACGTACTAAAAGTACGAGCACTAAAAAATATAAAAACTGGAATTAAAAAAAATAAGCAAAATAGAAAACGAATCAAAAAAATAAATAGAAATATAAAAATAAAAAAACTAATCTTTGCTTGCTTGCATTCAAATTTAAAATGCCGTGCTGCATTCTGTTTTACACATTAATTCAAATTACCAGACAACATATAATGTTTTTGCAATAAACACACATATATGGAAACAGATCAAATATACTGCATTCAGCTGATCCTTAAAGTCACATAAACTCCTTTTTTCCCCTTCCACCTGTAAGTTATGTGTAATCTTCGCAATGCACTATTTAGTTAAGCTCTGAGGTTTACTCAGGACTGTGCTGTTTTCAAACAAGTCCACTCACTTTCGATTGCATGTATCAGTTTTGACGCACAACCTTCAAATTTAGCAGAGGGAAGTTACAGGCTATTTCTGGTCTGCTGAGGAGGAAGACATGCCCTGCTATGAGCTGGTCATCGGTACCAGGCGATCCTCTCACACACACAAACTCACTGCGAGGTGCTGTAAGGTCATGGAGAACAGGGAGAAGAGTTTGCCAAAAGACCCTAAATCAACAAGATTTACCCCCAAAACTTGTGCAACAGCAGTCATGGAGCAGGACGATGAATCACAGAGCAGATAAAACCCACTGATCTCAAACTGATCTCTTGGCAGCCTGTATCTGTATCACACTGGTTCACTCTGTGCTGTATATATTTGCTGTATACACACTGTCTAAACTACCATTCAAACGTTAAAGGTCAGTCTCTTGTGCTATACAAGGAGTCCAAACGAGTCTGTAATATTATTTACATTTTAAATACCTGACTTCTTTTTGAATAATATTGCAGGATGTAATTTATTCCCGTGACCAAAACCGTACATTTTCCTGTATAAAACTGCAATTTACAAACAAGAAACCAGTAAATTCAACAACACTGCTATTGAAATCTGTTTTGCATCTTTAACATACTGACAACCATTATAATAATGCCGTTTGTAAAAGAGAAAGCCACGTGAAGAATCAAAGCTCATCGCAAGTAGCTTCGCCACAAACAGAGGTATATACTAACATATAGAAGACGCACAGAGTCATTCATTCAAACACAAAACACCGTCATAACACACATAACACTTAAATAATGCAATAAACATTCATTACACAACAGAAGATGTAACATAAAGCCCAAATGTACAAAACTGATAACAAAAACTATTAAAAACATGGTTGTTTAAGTCCAATACAGTCTCACGTCCAATCTTCTATGCATTTGTACGAGGTGGAAAATTCGTATGACCTCACTCGTCTAAACCCCAGTTTAGGGGTGGGGTTAGGTTTAGGCCATTTGAACTCATAAAATCTGTACAATTTAGCAAAAATTCAAATTAGCCGCCTCGTAAAATATGTACGAATTGAGACAGGGAATTCTGGGAATATCAGTTTACAGTTCTCGACTGTAGATTATACATTGATTTGTTATATTTACTTCTAAAAACTGCATTTTACTGTAAAATGACATTGAATGTCTGATTAGATCTTTGACAGTTTTTTACTGTATATAGTACGGGAATTTTAGTGTTAACTATTAACAGCATTTTTACAAACTTTTAGAGTAAAATTGTAACTTGTTATTTTTTAAATGCAAGCTGCATTTTTTTCTGGATTCTTCGATGGGAAGGAGTTTAAAAGGAACAGCATTTACCCTTTTTGAAGAACCTAAAGAATCTTTTGTGAGTTCTCTATGGAACCGTCTAGACAAAAACGTTCTTCTATGGCATTGTGAAGCACCTTTAATTCACTTTTTATGGATGGAGCAGTTTAACGTTCTGTCATTAGCTCTGGTAATCATCCCAAACACTGTTCTGAGTGAAGCTCCTGCAGGAGAAAAAAAAAGCACTGCGTGGGTCTTTGAAACACGATCCGAAGAACACTCCTCACGAGTGTTGTTTTTACATCCGGGACGGTGAAAACAGCCTGCGGTACCAAAACTTACGCCTCCTCCCTCCCCTCTCCACAAACTGAAGAGTGTTTTAAGGTCCTGCGGCCCGCTGTGCCCTGGATCCTGGATTTACACCCGGATACACGGCCCTGAACGGCCTGATGTCTTTAGCCAGGACACAGAGCAGGGCTTGCGGTTTCTAATAAAACACAGCACTCGGTTTTTACAACATGACGCCTCTGCTTGCCTCCGCATTGAGCTGAGTTATGGATGGTTCAGTGTGCATAAAAAGACTTGTTTTTAAATGGTTCACACTGATTAGAGACAGAACTCTTTAAATAAACATTTATGACATCAGAATATTAAGATTAAACGAGAGAATATTTGCCCATGAGATTAAATAGATATAATTACTTTTTATTTTTAGATCTTTATTTTAAGTCATTGTCATTTTTATTAATATATTTTTTTATTTTATTTTAAGTTCAGTTTTAGTGCTTATTTTATTAAACAAATTTTAACTTAATGAAAAAGAGAGGTTTTGTTGGGAACCAACTGAAATAAAAAATTTATGTTTATATATAATTTTATTTTAAACAGTTTTTATGGTTTTAAATTTAGTTTAAGTAACCCTGGTGAATACCAAATGTCTTCTTTCAGATCCCAGATTTTACAATAAACATTAAGATAATTTAATATAAATTCATAAATAAGTTAGGTTTATATTTTTTATGTATTCATATACTTTAAAATATTAGAGAATATCTTGAAAAACATTAAAATGATAAGTAAAAATAAGAACTAATTGTTATTATTACTATTTAAAATAATTGTAATTCAATTGTAATATGTTTGAAAATGTATTTCAGTTGTGATGCTCAATATTTTTATGGAACCAGTGATACATTTTTAATTTGATAAATAGAAAGTAAAAAAAAAAAAATGCATTTCCTTTAATAAAAAAAAACAAACACAAAAAAACCCATCTTTTGAGCGGCAGTGTATAAATGATTTGGTTGAATCTGTGATCAGCCACGGCACTGAAGCATTTGATATTGTTCTGTAATGATGAAAGCCTTGTCTGTTGTGGGACGGGATGCTTGAGGAAGCTCAGAAGAGTAAGGGAATGTGGTTTTGAGCCGGTTTCCTGCAGACCACCTGTCAGCCCCACATTAGTTCTGACCCATTGGAGGTCAATGCAGGGGGGAGGCTGAGGAGCACCTGAGCTCCGGATAATGAGCTTCATCTCACTCCATCTGTTTCACAGACGCCCAGCCGCAGTTGGCCGAGTAAATAGAGGCCCGTGGATGCTGGAATCCACCTGCTACGAGATCGATCTGCTACCCAGCCCAACAAAAACACAAAGATGCAAGGTTCTGCCTGATCAAACTAACCAACGACTACAAATCATTCTTAAACAAAAACTTTTTTTAGCAGATGCATGGGACAAGAGGTTTTTGTGTGTCACTCAGTGTTTGTTTTAAACTCTTTATAGGAGATTTCATAAAGCAATAGTCATTTTTAGATGGTAAAATGTGCTGATTGGAACGATACACAGTATGCAAGTAGCTAGAAAGGGACTGCATCATTATCACAACAAGGAATAAAGCAATTGCTAAATAAAAAATACAAATAAACAAAAATTTCAGGTAAAATAATAAATAAATATGTAAAATTATATTATATTACATTAAAAATTATAAACATTATATAAAAATATATAATAATATTTATTTAAGTGATTGCATTATCACAAATAATCATAAATTAATAATAAATAATTCAAGAATATTCTATAAATTATATTATTATATAAATAAATTGCTAATTAATTAGAACCAAGTTGTTGTTTGCTCAGATTTAACACACTTAGTATAAGCACACTAATGTGTGACATAATGTAAAATAATCCATAAGAGAGATATGAACTGACAATAGCTTTAATCTAGAACTCTAACCAAACCATGGTTAAAGACTTTTTTTTTTATAATTAAGCACTTATGTCTTAATTCATAACTTCACCTTCATAACTGTTATAAAGGGGGATATTTAAAGATTTGCTCATTCACTAAAACGCACTCTGTAATTAAACTGAAATATGATACCTATATACGTGCTCAAGTCTTGAAAAACAAAAGGCAGCTTAAACACACACATGTGTGTGCGTCTTAAGACTCATCATATCAATCTCACGTTCTTGTTAAGGAGTCGTGGGGGGCTTTTCCAGAGCCCCTCCTCTTCCATTCCATATTGTTTGGTCTCCTCTTTCTTTGCCCTCATTCTCCACACGAATAAGTGGATTAGGGAACAGGCTTCCGGTGTGCACAAAGCTCAGTGTCACAGTCCGTGATAAAAGTGGGGAGCTCAGCTCTACAGCCGGGGCGGAAACACGGGGGTCACACCACTAATCCCATTATAGGAAGAAGAGACCACAAGAAAGACTGAGGGAATCTGGGTGCTGCTCGGGCTGACGGGGGAAAATGTGATGCTCTTGGAGATCTCAGCAGACTAGACACCTCAGATATGTCAACTCTATCGTACGGTTCTCCTAAACTACTTTGGAGAAGTTAAAACAGATGCAAGAGAGACATAAAAAGATATCAAATGAGTGTGTGTAGCAGCACAGATTCTCTGATATTCGGAGAGTTTGATGATGAACGTTTGAATTAATTGAACACACACTCACATCGCAATCCAAGCTTCCAAGTTGCATCCAAGTTTTTGTTTATTTTAAATATGTACGTGTACTGTGTATATTTATTATGCATATATAAATACATAAACATACAGTATATAATTTGAACATATTTACATGTTTATACACTAATTTATTCATAATCTTATAATTTGTTTTACACAAAGTTAATATATAAACATAACATATTTTATATATATATATATATATACACATGCATGTGTTTGTGTATGTATGTGTGTGTGTGTGTGTGTATATATATATATATACACATATTTAATAAAAAATAAACAGTACAAATATTATTTAATCAAAAACTTTTATTTTGGATGCCATTAATTGCGATTAATCGTTTGACAGTGCTGATAACATATATTATACATAATATATATAGAAATAAATTACAATTATATAATAATATTTGACAATTTTTGTCATTGCTGCCCAGGAGAAAGAACTGCAAGATCTCATAAAAGTGGTAAAAAGTGGCTTGTAAGCGCTGTAAGTCTTCTGGGGAATGTGCTGGCCAGAGTCGGGCCACACTGAGACGCGTGTGTTTCTGCATGTCTGCAGACTCTCACATGCTCTCCTCAAATGCTCGGAGCGCATGGTGAGAATGTGAGAGGAGGGTGCGAAAGCAGGCCTGCAGGTACACAGCACCTGGGTGGAAGCACTTGACAGAGCCGTGGCAAGCTCTCCTCACAGCCGGGTGACAGCAGCAGCAGCGAGAGGAGATGTTTGAGCAGACATTCCAGCCCCAAACCACAGAGACACATGGGCAAACACTGACACATGACCGCTCAGAAGGAAATTCTGCATCCAACGCCACACAGAGAAACAGAAAATAAAGTGTATACATAAAAATAAAGGAAGAAAAGTCTTAATGTCACTCTTCACACACATACACGTGCATATATATATATACACACATTTTAGATATCCATGGGATATAGACATAATAAATAATTGCAAAAAATGCAATTTTATATGTACACAAACTACCCATGACTACCCCTGAAAGAAAAGAAAGAAAGAAAGTAGAGGGTGTGTGTATTTGAGTGTATTTCACACTTTCTCTCAAAGGAGGCCCCAGTGTGCAGAGTGAACAATCTCACACACACGCGATGAGAACACACACACACACACACAGCTCCTGCCTGCACTCACACACATTCGTTATCATATTTATAGGATATTGCAAAATCACGCTTCGTTTATTTATTAATACATTTCTTAATGCATTCTTCCAGCAAATTTCAGCTTATCTGATCAGACTAAATGTTCTGGTTTTCTTGCATTAGTGCATGCTCTTACCTAACACACTATTCCACTAAAACTGCTTAAAAAAAAAAAAAGATTAAGGTCCATGTGGAAGAAGCGCAATCAACATGGCATTATTACATTTATATTAATCTATTAATTACCCTCAATTCATATCTGTTTCCAGTAAATCAATAAAACTCTTTTACAATTGTTTGCATTACATTTTTTACAACCTTCTGAATTGCACCAATGGCACCAAGAGTAAATGTTTTTAATTTGTACAACATGGCACCGTCTTTCCTCCCGTATTTAAATGAGCTTCTCATTGGAAAGCTGACATGTAAATGTTTGATGAGCTTTGTTAGTACATGCAGAACGGGAATCTGCTTGTCAACACAAAATAAAAGGGATCGCACAAAACACGACTGCAGATTATGCAACGTTTGAAAAAAAAAAACGAATCTGTAAAAAACTTTTAAATACAGTTTAGGAAAATGTGTGCGTTACATATATGCTGTATGAAGTGTGTTTTAATATATATGAATGCTATTGCATTAAAAAGCTAAATATCAACAGGCTCAACTTCATGCATGAACCCACTAAAAAAGATTGCAGCCGAGTAAAAATAAAGGAGTAAAAATGGTGTAGAAAAGGGAAATTAGTTCCAAGCATGTTTTAGTGACTGGTTTAATATTCAGGGCCAATGATGGAAGAGGCCACATCATTTCTGAAGGGCTAATAAGTGTTTGTTGTTTCTGTAAACTGAGATATTTCTCTGAGAATCAGAATCTAAACATAGGAAGAGAGAGTTCAGGAATTCCTGCTCTCTGTATCTTAAAACCCAAAACTTTAGACCTGACCCAAACCATCAACGGTCTAAAATCATTTAACAAATAGAGCAGAAAAACCAAAGCCACAAAAAAGCCATTAAAGGGTTTTGAAAGAGACTTTGTGTGTGTGTGTGTATGTATGTTTCCTAAGGGTCCACCAGCGGTTGTAAAGTGGCAAATATTTTTTTTTCTCTCTCTCATAGAGAGGCCTATAGCTCTGTTTACAGCCCCTTTGGGATTGTGTTCCTGCCATGTTAGAGTTAATGGAAAATTTGTTCTTTAGAGCATTTCTAGTCAAAACTAAATTGTGTCAGAAAAATGATCTACAATACATTAAAGAAAAACAAGTTTAGCTGACAAACGTTTAAAAAATCTATTGAAAGAAATTCATATATAAATGGAAACAAAATTTGTGAACATGCAACAAAATCACAAACAAATTATGTATAGAGATGATAATAAATAGTAAATAAATAATAATAGATAATAAATACATCTTATATATAAGATACTACATGTCATACACATTATATAAATAAATAAATAATAATCTAACTTTTAGATTTGTTTTAAAAAATTATTTTTATATGTATGCATAACATTCAGAATATCACAATCCTCATATCAATAAAATTATTGCAACATGCAAAAAGAAAACTTCAATTTTCCAGAATTTCAAGCTAAACTGTTAAAAAGCAACAAGGGCAAGATCCAAATTCATAATTGCTGTGATCTTGGCTATTATGAGACAAAATGGTTTTAAATACATACAGTATGAAGTTTCAGCATGCCACATCATGTCAAGAGACACAAAAGACCACATCAAACATGATCCAGGACTAAACTTATAGTAAACAAAATGAAAATCAGAAAATCATCCTCTCCCAAAAACACACCCCAGGTCAGACACACAACTAACTTTCTCCTCATACCAAGCATAGTGTAGATCAATATTTAGAGCATATTTCCACATTACATCACTGTCTGTCCCCTCTGACAATATATAGGTCTGCAGTGCTGAGGACAGTAACACACACAAAACACCTCTAGTTCTCAAAGAACTGAAGTTCATCACAACAGTCTAAGCATGATCCTCTAACATCTGGCAACCACAGAAGTGCTCAAATATTTCATTCTGAGTACTATATCTACTGTTTCAAAAACCTAAACAATATCCTGTAAAAACTACTGAGTTACCTCATATAGATACTGTACGTCTCCACAGGAGAAAGTGTAGAGCTTTACTGTTCGACTCATTACATGCTTGTCTGTCAGTTAGAGCGAGTTAAGCGTGGAGGTGTGTGTGTGAGTGTGTTTTGTGGCTGTCTGTGGTACTTGTTAATCTCTCTTAAACAAGAGTCATAAAAAGCGGGCCGGGTGTGAATTAAGAGCACTAAGTACCTCATTGCTGCTTTATAAACACTACTTTAAAAGAGACAAATAACACACTGTTCAAGCCACCTCATACAGTTCGGAGACAGATATGTCATTTGTTGACTTTGCATTGTGGAAGAGACTAATATACTGTCGGCTAAATCTACATTTGTGCTACAATTATCTAAGTGTCTCTTTATCTATGACTATATGAACAAATGCTCTTCCATCCCAACTTTAGTTCATATTTCAATAATGTTCTCAAAATATTATATATACATTATATATATATGAAAATAGTTTTTCTAAAACGTTGGAATGTATCTAGCGTTTTTTTTTTTAATGTCACTTGTTTCAGAATGTTCAGCGAACGTTTAAAAGTAACGTTCTAATGATGTTTGCAAAATGATACAATGTTCCCTTCACGCTCGCGCAACACATAAAAGCGTGACTACTGAGCGTCTAACCCCGTTTTTAATAATTTAATGGAATAAGGAAGAAGAGGGTTTGGACAAAAAGTCAAAAGAATCTGTTGACCGCCTCGGATTTATTCTAGTGACACACACGAAAACGGCAGTAAGAATTAGATGTATGCATTATTATATTATTTATTTAGCATTACATCATAAATCTCTCTTTTTAACGTAAATGATGAATCTATGCCTATATTTTTTACGCAGTGTTACAATACGCGCAAAAACCAATGATAATAATAATAATCAGTAATATTATAATTAATCATTCTTACTGCCGTTATCGTTATTTGCTAAAATATTATAATATCGTAATACCAATTGGTTAAATATCGATAGCCTATAGCAAAAATGATGAATGCCAATAACATGTTAATAAAATCCTTGTGGGGGAAAAGTAAACCAAAAATGTATAAATATTTGCTTCAAAATATCCCTTTGAATAAACGCCCTCGCAATGAATGAATGAATCAGCTCTTACTGTTGGTAGTCGTGTTTGCAGTAGAGTTTGTGATCTCTGGAGTAGCAGCTCATGGTGAGAAGCTGCTGACACACCGAGCACTGCAAACACTCCTCGTGCCACGAGCGATCGTTCACGCGCAGGAGGAAGCGGTCCGAGATCGGTCTGTGACAGCCTTCACACACACTCTGATGGACGCAGTCTGAACAATTAGACAACACACACGCAATACACGTCAGATACTTCCATTGGACAATTTAATAATAATAACAATAACAATAAACGCGAGAACTCGTTTTCTAAAGTAGCCTACACTGAAAAATATTACTTTCATAATGGTTTCTGATAAAAAAAAAAATGCGCAGTTTTGACACGTTAAAAACTACCACACTATCAGGTTAATTCAGGCATTTATTTTAATATGGAAAATTGTAGGCTATTTAAAAAAAATAATGCAAAGGGAAAAAATAATTTTATGTTTAATTATGTTTTAGAACATTAAATCTAATTTACTGGCTTCGAAAGAAAGAAAGAAAGAAAGAAAGAAAGAAAGAAAGAAAGAAAGAAAGAAAGAAAGAAAGAAAGAGCTTTTTTAAAGGATACCAAATACCAAAAAATGGAAAACAAAAGAAAAATACATTTGACCGTTTTCAAAATATTGCTCGTATTTCGATTTAATTTTGCTCCAAACAATTGATTTGCATGTGAAGCCAACAATAAACTAATAAAATAATGTTTAAATTTAGTGTTCATACTCCATACTCAGCACTACTGATGAAAAGATTGAATTATTATGTGAAGCTGTTTTTAATTGCACGACGTTGTTGTTTTAATAATTAAATATAAATATCAAACACACATGTTGTGTAATTTCTGAAAGCATGTGTGGTTTTCATAGAAAATGTAAAAACACGAATCTGATCTCTTACTACTCGTGAAAACTACTTTAATTGGTGTCATAAGGAAGCCTATTATATATGTGTGTAAATTACATACATACATATATATATATATATATATATATATGTGTATAAAATGTAAATAAATGTAAAGTGTGTAGCTTCGATGTACATTTGTTTCTGTGTCGGTGTGAAACTCACCCAGCATCACTCCCAGAGACTCTGCTCCTGTTCTGAACTGATCTTCAATTTTGATTCCGTCCAACATCTCTGAAATGTTGCTGGACAGCGACTCTTTGCTGACCTGTTGCGATGTCCAGAAAGAAAAGCGCAGAAGCAGCAGCAGCAGCCGGAGCAGGCGGACCGTGACGAGACAGAAACTAAAAGTAAACCGAGTCTCTCCTTGTTTATTTTACGCGGAGAGACCAAGAGCACGAGGTGTCGAGCAGATCCGCGACGCTTGATTCTGAGCTTCCTCCAGGCCCGTGGTGTACTCAGGTTGAAGTCAGATCCTCGGGGAACCGGCTCTGATAATCCTGTGAGCTCCTGACTGAGTGTTCGCGAGTCCTGTGCTCCTCTTGAGGAGTCTGTGGAGCTGCTCAACTCCCTCTGATCGCGTCATTCTCCTGAGCTGCATGGGATGCTATTGGTGCTGGATCACAGCAGAACCGCCTACAACACCAGATGTTCTGAGGACAAACAGACAGCAATAAAGTATTCATATAAAAGTAGCATATCTGGGTGTCATGCACTATTAAAACGCCTCGCTGCATATGAAAATATCTAAATAAGTCAAATATATAATTTAGCAAATATTCCTGAAGCCATATAAGTGACTGGAGTATTTCAAGAGGTCAGTTCATATAGAAATAAACTCCTTTAGGCAATAACGACACGTTCACCTTTTACAGTGCGCGACCACAATATTAGCGATATATAGGTTACAGAATTTTCAATGTGATGATTTCACCAGCGATGACGACAAAGAAAACAATACTTTATCACAAATTAGTATTAATAGCTGTGTCTAATTTTATAAACTAAATTAAGACGTTTTAGATAATATCATACCCTGGCTATAGCTGTAACATCTTACGTCATAATGTTTTAAATAATAAACTTTTTTTTTTTTTTTTTTTGCTTTAAGGTAATATACCAAAAAAACACACACGTAAACAACATAATAAACAACATGTAACCACATTACGTCTCCAAATATTTTTGCTTTTATTACAAGAATTAATGTCACTCAGTATATAACGTGAATAAATACAGACTATAATTAAAAACTATGTTTCTTTTTCTTTTATAATTGTCAACATCGAATATTGACTCGTTGCGTTTTATTTCATTGCTTTTGTCATCAATTCAGCTGTAAAACCGGGAAAATATATTTATAATCGCGAGTCAGATATTTAACAAAGAATCATTTCATTTCTCGCGCAGCTGCTTTTATCTTCATGAAGTGACATTATCTGCATGATTAATAAAGGCTGATTTAATCTCTCTGCGCACAATATCCATGTAAAATTCATAAGGAGAATCTTTTGTGTTCGAGATCTGCGCAAATTCATTTCGCAGACAGACATCTCAAAGCAATAAACCTGCGAGGAACAAGAAAGAAAGATAAAAGGGGGAGTTTGTATCTTTATTACTTTCCTCATTAGTATTCCTCTCTCTTCTAATTATGACAGGCTGATTTACGTCTCCCGTACATCAAATATGCCTTTCTTCTGAGCATCTCTCAGATTTTTCTTGCCGCTTTATGTGGGATAGACTACATAAGGGAGATTTATTAAGTTGGCTTGAAAAATCTAAATCATGCTAATCATACTAAGAGCTTTTTTCATTTAAGATTTCTATAAACTACTGCAAACTTTCTAGCTATAGCTTTTTCATGCCAACTTACTATCTAGTTTTTATTCTGTCTCCCTTCACCTCTGAGAGAAGCAGTGTATTCATACATGTAGACTTTGTATTTTGCTTTATTTACAATAAAAACTAGTAGAATTATTCGTGATATAATTTTCCCACAAGACAGGCTACGCATACGCACTACATAACATTTGTTCTACCAATTAAAGTGTATTATTTTAAACCAATAGCCTACCTATTCTTTATTAACACTGTTTTAACGCAATAAAATAAAATTTAATGACATATTTATCATGATATGCCTATGCTGTTCGTGTTTGTATAACAGCCTAAAGTTCAGACGGTTTTGCTTCCGGTCCCACGGATGTTTTAAAGATGAACTTGAGATAGCGAACAAAATCATGTTTTCTCAGAAGGCGTGTTTTTCAGCGATTTTCCTTTTTTTCCCACTAGAATTTGTTAGTGATTTTCGTTTCTAGCAATCAGTACTGTATTTAAGATACGTGCAATAATTAATTAATTAATTAATATTTTTGTTTTTGCCAATTTCAAAAGAAAAGCGCACGATTAGCGTGCCGTTGCTATGGTAACCTCCTCCCGCGAACGCAATTTTTGCTCGCTGGCGCGTATTTAGCGCACGCTTTATCACCTTCTTATCAGTGTGTAGCCTAGTTTTATAATTAATACTTGGGTTTCAAGCTTTTAATTGCCAGGATAAATAACTACAACACCTTCATAACTCTTTTAAGGCCATTTCGAGTCCCTTTGTTATTTGTTTTCCCCATAAACATTAGCCAATATAAAAAAAAAATAATAATAAA
>JAUMHQ010000093.1:672055-682111 GCA_032361165.1 Enteromius paludinosus | reverse complement strand
CACTTGATTTCTATAAGAAGTAGGAAATGATGGTGTTTGAGACTCACAGTATGTTATGTCCATGTACTGAACTGTTAATATTCAACCATGCCAAGGTCAATTAAGTTTTCCATTCTATGGCACCTTTAATATAATAGAGTTTGAGAATTTTACAGAAGGGATTTTTGATATTTCTTTTTATCACTCTGTGAATCAGAAAATACTGTCAACAGACAGGAAACATACAATTTTAATAATAAAATGCTATATAAAATATTGTAAATGATATATTAACAACCCATTCAGTAAAAACCTTCAGATAGGAATTAAACAGTACGTTTGTGTTACCAAAGTGGAGAAACAATCTCACAGCCTTTAAAGATATGCAATTTCGCCCTGTGTTTTAATATGAATGACATATGAACAAAAACCCTTCAGTAAAAATCTCCAGAGTGTACAGTAGATATGAATCAAACTGTAAGTTTAGGTGTGTGTCAGGGCTGCTGAAGTAGAGGAAAGAACTCATTTAGAGAAAATGGTCTTTAAAGATAGACTCTATAAATAGTCCCAAGTATAATCAAATAAATAGTTAAATGTGCATTTTGGAAGTTTCATTCCTATAGTCTAATTAATACGTGTTATTGAAGTAAAGCAGCTTAAAACTTTACCAGTGCATAAAAATGAGTCTCACTGAGTCTAAAAGTAATTGCTCACAGGGCAAGATAAATAACAGCTGCTGACATACACTACGTACAAAATGAACTACATGTGAAAACCGACCAAAGACAGTGCTATTTGTAATGCTTTAACAAGACAGAAAAGTCGGTATGCACAACTTTAAACATAAATGGGAAAAACACTATATATGAGCCTCCAATTAGTTGGAGTGCAAGAGCTGGTAAGAATTCAAAATGTTTATTGAAACACTTTTTTTGGCCAGAAACACAAGTATTTCCTTTATCAAAAACTAATAACATTACATGAATTATTCTTCATAGAGTTGCTCGGTGTAAATTCTGTTAATACATTAGAACACTTTTTTTAATATTAGAACCTCTCACTGCAAATTTTAAACTACCCAAATGAAGCGATGAATGTAAAATTGAAGCAAAGTAATCAGTGTAGCCTGAACATGAACAAAGAATTCAAATGTTTCGAGTAAGAAATGAATAACATTCAGAAAATGCTTTTTTTATGTACAGATACAGTACGTGTATGCAATATCAAATCAAAAAAATTGCTTTGCATTATTTTCCTGTTAACAGCAATGCTATAGGACATGTGATAAAATAATTTGATAAACTATGTAAGTATTTGTCACTGCAATAGATGAACAAACGGTCTCGGAAGTAATCTTTCCATGCAGTTCCTCCATAGACATTGAATTTCTAAGCCAACTTTGACCTAAAAAAATATCCGGCTCCACAGAAGCATATAAAACCACTTCACACATGACACATCTTCAACAATTTGTACATTATTGCCAAAAATCAATTTCTTTATGGAGATTATCAATGGCATTTCACTTCTGGAAACCTATATGAATCTGAATATGCATGACTGCAGTGTTGAGTTCATATGTTAAAGTCTTGGTGAAACCAAAATGCCAGTGATATTTACGATGAATAACATTGTTAAAAATACAATTTATAAATCAATGTTGTTGATCTGCACGAGAAAAATCATCTTTAAGAATGAACATACTGTACTGCGCAATAAGACAGAGTTACAAGCCAATTTAAATCATGATATATTTGAAAACCTATTCCAAGATGTTCACAGAGATTATGACAAAAGCATCCCATGTTGTGTTTATCGAGGTATCACCAGTTTTGGAAAGAAAGCTGGTACCGTCAGTCCTCTCGGTTGATTTTTGCAGCGTGGTGCTGTTTTGGTCAAAGTTAGCGCTTCTGAGTCTCTCGTCTCTCTGAGAGATTGTTGGGTGCTGTAGGTTGTCCTGCGGGTTAGTTATGGTTCAGTTAGAGGTATCCGAGTGAACGCTGTTTGCTCCCTCTATAGGAGACGTCACAGAAGACGGAGTGATAGCATCGTGCCAGCCACCGTTACCCTGCAAAGAGACACGGAAAAGACCATCAGAGAAGTTCAGTTACAGTCAGAAACATTTGCTGGTATTGATTTTTGAGAACAAGACCAGATAAACGCTCTGTTAGTATCCTTTTTATATTTTTAAACCACTGAAACAAAATCCAGCTTGAACCAGTCTTGTCTGGTTAGGCTGGTCTGTTCATATAGTTTTAGTAGCTTTTTGGACACATGGATACATATTAATTTAATATTGGACACTTGCCAGGTATAAAACCATCTTAAACCAGGCTAAACCGTCACATCACACAACCACCATATGCCGGATTAGTGTCAGGGTTGTGCATGCAGGAAACTGGCTGAGACTTGCGTGTAGCAGTCAGACATAGACTTTTATTTGAACTGAGCAGACCAAGAACTTCTACACATGCACAAACTAAATAACATTGACGATCGACACACAGGACACAATACAATGGGCTTAAGTACACAAGGGCAGATGCAAGACAGGTGAGGGACACAGGTGGCAAGGGTTAACTAATCAAAGACATCAAACTAGTGACATAGAACACAGACAGGCGTGACAATTAGGTTTTTTTTTTTTTTTAATATATGTTGAAAAATAATTATTACTTGTGGAAATAAATTACTAAATTAAGTTAAATTATTAAATTAAATTAAATTAAATTAAATTAAATTAAATTAAATTAAATTAAATTAAATTAAATCAAAATAAAATATTAATCGCTAATAATCGCATTCAAACTGCTTCAGAAATCATTAAGGAATAAGGATTAAATGTCAGTAAGTATCCATGACATCTGAAGCTATTCGCACTGCCCTTTACTTCTCTTTGTGATATGATTGTTTTCAGCATTAGAGAGTGGACTGCCTCAGTAGATAAATGAACCTTTAGCGCCGTGACTCCAGATCGACTCCATTATAAAGCGTGTCTTATCAGACCTCATCTGGGAAGACGCTATTCACATCTGTACAAAGCTGCAGGCAATTCCAGTTTCATATTTTATTATAGCGATAAGGAAATGGACTGCAAATTCTCTCAGAGAGAGAGAGAGAGAGAGCATGGTTCAATAAGGCATATATATACTGCCAAGAGCCGTGCATGTCGCTATGTTATTAGATGCATTTTGGAAAATGGAAATGGAGCGCATTTGCTTTCTATCCAAGCAAAAATCCCTGAGTGCATGTGTGAATATTAATATGAATCCATACGTTTATCTTTGCCTTTTCACAGAAACGCATCACCTCTCTCAGACTTAATCTCAGCTGTCGTCTTTGTCGGCTCATGGAGCGACAGTTTGATCATACTACGTCTGTCTGAATGACTCCAGGAGACCTGCTGCGAAGAGATTATTCCCACCACATGTGTGTGTGTGTGTGTGTTGCATGTGTGTGTCAGTAATATTCCGACTCTAATGCACTTCTGCACCAGAGCTTTTGAATCTGATTTGAATCTGTTCAACGTCAGAATTCAGTTGAAAGTGTCCAAGCTTTCTCATCTGCCATTGATTTCTTTTCTCTGTGAAACTCACATTCAATCCATGCGGGCTGTAAAGCGGGTTTCCCCGCAGACCGTCGCTGTAACCCAATGACTGACCGATGGCATGACGTATGGAGTCTCCCTGCAGAGAGAAAAACACTATATTATAGTAATCAGAAATGCTTCTTGAGCAGTAAATCTGCATATTAGAATGATTCCTGAAGGATCATGTGACACTAAAGAATGATGCTGAAATTTCATCTTTGATCACTGGAATTAATTAATTACTGATCTGCTATTTAAACTTGTTATTATTATTATTTTTATTATTATTAAGTTGGCTTAAGAATGATCAGACTTTCTCTTTTCATAAATTATGAAAAATCATAAAACTCCCATTCACTGAATGTTCAGATGAGCCAAGACTCTGGCAGCTCTAACTGTCAAAATCCAGATCTCAACACACTGTGGCCAAATAGACTCAATCAGACTTAGACTTCCCTTTTATGTACTATTTCTAACCAATTTAAACTCATTTAAGCTTCTACTCTATCTACTACTATTTCTAATTCATCTCATGCTAGCAGTATGCTAAAAATGCTAAAAACACCTAATCATGCTAAAATACATGCTAGTAACTAGCTTATCATGCTAATAATGCTAGAAACACGCTAACCATGCTAAATTACATGCTAGTAACTAGCTTATCATGCCAACATGTTAGTAACTAGCTAATCATGCTAGCAACATGCTAATACCATGCTAGTGAAATGCTAAACATGCTAGCAACATGCCAGTAACTTGCTAATCATGCTAACAACATGCTAGTAACAAGCTTATCATGCTAATAACGCTAGAAACATGTTAACCATGCTAAATTACATGCTAGTAACTAGTTTATCATGCTAACATGTTAGTAACTAGCTAATCATGATAGCAACATGCTAATAACATGCTAGTGAAATGCTAAAAATGCTAACAACCTGCCAGTAAATGGCTAATCATACTAACCACAATGCTAGTAACAAGCTTATCATGCTAATAACGCTAGAAACAGGCTAACAATGCTAAATTACATGGTAGTAACTAGCTTATCATGCTAACATGTTAGTAACTAGCTAATCATGCTAGCAACATGCTAATAACATGCTAGTGAAATGCTACACATGCTAGAAACATGCCAGTAACTTGCTAGTCATGCTAACAACATGCTAGTAACATGATAATCATGTTATAGTAATTCTAGCAACATGCAAGTAACATGATATTCAAGTTGTAATTGTACCAATAGCATGCTAATAATGCTATAATCATGGTAAACACATGGTAGTGACATGTTAATCATGATAAAGACATGCTGGTAACTTGCTAATCATGTTAACAACATGCTAGTAACACCTTAGCAGCCATCCCAGGTACTATAGCAACCACCTAGCAACACCTTAGCAACCACCCCGGGTACCCTAGTAACCGCCTCATGTACCTTAACAACCACCTGGGTACCCTAGCACCTGCATAGCAACAGTCCCAGGTACCTTAGCAACCACATAGCTACACCTTAACAACCACCTTGGGTACCCTGGCAACCACCTTAGCAACCACCCCAAATACCCTAGCAATACCCTATATACTGTATATATTTATAGTGTAACACTTTGCAATAAGCTTCATTAGTTAAGAACATTAGCTAACATGAACTTGGAATGAACAATTGTTCTACAGCATTTATCAGTCTTAGTTAATGTTAATTTTAGCATTTACTAATGCACTATTAACAAAGATTAAGAATTATAGTGTAAATAAATGCATTGTTCATGTTAGTTAATACATTAACTAGTGTTAACAAATGACACTTTATTGTGAACTGATACCATATATATACAGTATAGTGTCTTGGCTGTACCTGTGTCTGTCCTGTGTTGGGGACCGGGGCCGGCTGGTAGGATCCGTTCAGGCCGGACATGCTCATAAACATGTCTCCTGAACTCGGCAGACTATACGAACCTGAAGAACCTGCAGAGAAACGTAGACAACAGAAACAATGAGTCTGTGAACATGATCTGGGATGTTAGGTCTGAGACAAGCTGCATTGTTTATCTGTGATGAATTCAGGCGTTTAAAGCACGACACGCCTGTTGAAATAATTATCCATGTTCTTTTGGGCCACTGAATGTAAACACACAAAGATGAACAGTGAGGGAGAGTTAAATGTGAAGAACAGAACACAGATAAAGGAAGTTCACTGTAAAAATGAAATGAAAATAGAAATACAAAAATTCTTCAAAGTATGACTAAAATCAGTATTTCACACCATAACGTACCAGTGAACATGTTGTTTAACAGATTATTTTTATCTTCTGCCGCATCCAACTGAAAGTCTTCATCTTTCATCTGAAAGCCTGTAGAGAAAATGATAGGACTGAACTTGCTTAAACAGTACTGCATGTTCATAATGCTTGTTCATGACCAAATAATCACACTAGATCAACTTTATCTGCACTATTAAGGAGACCGGGGCTAGTTGTCACACTTTTTATTCTTACGGCTACTGTTATTGCCTGGTTAACATGATACAGTTAATTTTACAGCCCTACATGTCCCCTATAGGGACCCTATTAGGTCGTTCCCCTGATGGTAATAACTGTTTTGGGTGACAAATGTTGATATTGGAAATCATTGCTTAAGAAATATGCTATGCTACTGGATAGAGCCTTTGTGACAACTAGCCCCGTTGGTTTCACCCATAGTGTGTGTACCCGAGCTGGGTGTTGCGGGCGAGTTGTTCTGACTGTTCTGTACAGCAGCCGCCACGGCCTGAGCCGCCGTCACCGCCGTCTTCGCTGCATACAGATTCGCTTCTTCCTGAAATTTACCAATGTTCTTCTTATAGCGGATCCGTTTGTTACCAAACCAGTTCGAAACCTGAGGGGGAGAGAGAGAGACAAATGAGGAAATATAAAAAATATTATATTATGCTTTATTAAATATTATTATAAACCTTTTTTTTACCCAAAAATTAAAAGACAAAAAATAAATTATATTTTCATAAAGAGAACATAGTCTCTCGAAGGACCAATGATACTTTTGTATTGCAAAATGATTTTATTTAAACTAATCACATTTTCCCCCCACAATGAAAAAGAACTAGACAGAGGCTTATGTCTGGATGAATTTCATTAGGAAATATTATAGAAAATAGTCTAATGTACATTTTAAATTATTACACAATTAGTTTAATCTAAAAACCTAAATAAATAAATGATATATTTGCATAAAGAGAATGTTTTGATTTGAATTAAGCTGATTTAAAAAAAGTAAGAGGGTGAGGCAAATGTGGTTGAATTCTAAATAAATATTATAATATACATTATAAAGTGTAAAAAAAATATTTAGTATTTTTACCCCAAAAATCAAAAGAAAAAAAAAATTAATTCAATTTTGCATGAAGAGAATTATACTCCTTTTACGAGTTATTATAAACCATTACCATTTTTGTATTGTGGCATTATTTACATTACATTATAAGTTAACTACATTTTCCCTCCAAAATGGAGTCAAAAGAGAGAAAGGAAATGTGAATGAATGTCATGAGGAGATATTTAAAAAATATTATAATATACATATCTAAATCATATACATATACAATATCTGTTTTTCAACTCAAAATCGAAATCTAAGAGTTGATCAGTTACCATTTTTGCATGGTGACATTATTTTAATGAATCATCACTCCCCTCCTAACTGAAAAAAACAAACGAACAAAAAACATTGGTATAATTCATAAAGTCCATTGACATATGTGCTGGAAGCCAAACTGGCTTCTTGGAAAAATGCATGCATTTTTATGTGTTTCACAGGGACTGTTATTCTCACACATTTGTAAGACATTGTAAATGGACCAACCTTTTGCAAAAGAACATTAACGTTGCTACAAACCCAGACATATTAAAATTACTTCCACCCCGAGCAATGGCTCCTTCATAAAATATCTCCAAACAGGCCTTAAACTGCCAATGGGAGGCGGAATAGTTCAAGCAGCGCTATAAAAACGCCTCGCTGATGTCATAATCTAAGGATCCAATAAAAGACAGCCGGAAGACACCATCCAAGTGCATGTAACTGTCGGCAGCGCTGAGGAAATGTATGCATGGTTGGCTGAGTGTGTGTGTGTGTCTGTGTCTTATGGCCGTAAAGAATAATTCCAGCTGCTGGAGAAATGACTGTAGGATGCATCGATTGGTGTTGAGCACACAGAGACACGGCTGCCACTGCAACCAACATCGACAGACAACACAGCAGACGGACAAATGTTTAGTGACATACCTGTGACACAGTGATGGTGCTTCCCTTCCCCTGAGGGCACAAAAAGAAGGGGCTTTTTTACAGTAACGCCTTCCTGTACAAACCCACCCGTTACACAAACAGAAAACAGGCTGAATATTCATAATGTGTGTCCATCTCTGTCGAGCGCAACACTCCGTTCTGGAAGTAAAAATGCCCTTCAGAGTGATTTTATTTTTCTGTGTGTGGACCTTTTATGACTTACAGTCAGATCTGAGGTTATTATTCATTCTGCATTGGATTTACTTTGAAACTGTTTAAATATACCCCCCCCCCCCCGCCCCCCCCAAAATGAAAATAACCTAATTTATTGAAATTTTAAAGTAGAAAATTGTATGTTCATACAATTAAAATCAATAACCTACTTTTTTTTTCTTTTACAGTACATATTGTAAAGTTTCCTATAAAAACTTCATTACCCACAATCCTGAAGCTGCGGTTGGGAAATGGTAACTGCTGTATCCTTATGTTGCGTTTGTAGTTTTTGAAGGTAGGATAAAATAAGGCTGAAAAAACTAAATGTTATGGTCCTTTAATTCCGGCAAAAGTACATTTTTACACAAAAACAAACCCTTTGTCATTTGAGTTTCACACACGCTTCTGCAAAACAAATCGCGATGTTGTGAGCCTTCTACTAAACTCTATTTGAACTTTAATGAGACACTTTCTGAAATCTCCATCAAGAAAATCAATGGGAAAACACTTCCAGGACCCATGTGGCAGAAAACTGGGCGCTCACTGATGCCTTTTAAATCATCATGTTGAGATGTTACTGTTACTGAGCCAAATTCTCTGCACCTTCACAGTGTCACAGACCACCTCTAGAAAATTTGTTAGTTATTTTGCTCAGATTGTGAATAAAGCCTGGTCTGAGATCTGGACTGACCTGGGACACAGTGATGGCACACTTCTTGGCCAGCTCCTCTTTGGCCTCCTCGCTGGGATACGGGTTACTGAGGTGAGAGTAGAAATACTCGTTCAGGATCTCGGTCGCCTGCTTGCTGAAGTTACGCCTTTTCCTCCTGGAGAAAGAGCAAACATGAATACTGACAGATCCTCATCCATTTCAGTATCCACTAGCAACATCACTGGAAAAACAACTGTCTTCCTCTGTATTTTTGACTCATCCTAAATCAATATACAAGTACTTGATGAGATACTAAGCCTTACTTTCTAAAAAATATCTGTTTCTGGTTAAAATGGGCAAAAAATATCTGTCAACATGGTCAGAAAAATATTCTTTGTAACACCCCTGCACTGTGTTTGTTGTTGGTTTTCCCGATGTGCTCAGTGTGACCTTTTTGGACATCGCTCACTACACCAGCTTCCCGGACAGTGCGCTCTGTGCTTTCTACAACAGAAGCCTGAGACCTGAGAACAGAGCGCTGCAGTCCGAAGATGGCCCTCTGGCAGACTTTGCGGTCTTCGTGGAGTGGACACTGGCAAGGAATGGATCAGCATTCACCGTCTGTCCTGTTGAGGAGCTCGCCAGTGCCACTCCTGACCCAGAGCCCAGCCCTTTCCTGAGCCCCACTGCTGATGCCACGGCAGAGCCCGGCGCTACCGCCAATGCTGAGGAGAGCGATGGAGCCTGAACTAGTAACGACAGACCAGGTGCGAGAGCCAGAGTGTGAGCTCGCCACGGTGGGGAGCGCCCAGGACAGCGCAAGCGCGGAGTGGAGTTCCGCCCACCGCACCATGGCTGAGGGTGAGCTGGCTGATCTGGGGCCGATCACAAAGGACACTGTTAACTGGAATCCTCCAGTTCCTACTCCTCGGATGCACCCTCCTGTACCTGCACCGCGCACAAAGTTTAAAGACCATCCCACCCACCCAGTCACGCCCCTGCCACATCTGACATCATCCAACCCCGTTGCTCACCCTCAGCCCACCATCTGCGTGCTGGTCTCGCCACGGGTCGGCCAGCTGTCACCGGCGTCATGGCTCGAAGATTCCTCAGCTCTGCCTCCTGCCTCAAAGTCTCGGACTCCGCCTTGTCCCTCCGACCCATTGGCTCCACTATGCCACCTAGCTCCCTCCTCTCCACCGTGGCCCGTCAGTCCACCAGCTCCACGTGGCTCCATCGTCCTTCCGGCTCCGCATTGGTCGGTCGTCGACGATCCATCGCCTTGGATGCCTCGTCCCTCCGTCCTGTCGGCTCCGTCAGGATCCTCCCTCCATCTGACTACGCC
>JAUMHQ010000093.1:583014-598989 GCA_032361165.1 Enteromius paludinosus | reverse complement strand
ATATATAACCTTCAAATGACCAAGGCTGAGAGGGTATTAGCTACCACAGAGATTACGTTTACAGTAAGACAGTGCAACGATTTGACGTACAACAGGAATAAAACATTGATTCAGCACGACTGAGACTGGTCGAGTCCTGGCCCTATGCTTTTAGGGGTTTTGAGTAATAACTCATTCTCGGATCTCAGTCTCTCCACCTCAATCTCCAGTTCCCGCACGCGCTGAACGCCGGTGCCGTCTGCTGGGGACTCGGGGTTTCGCCGTACGTGGCGAAGCCAGTTGTTCTCTTCCTCTAACCGTGACATACACTTCTCCAGCTCCAGGTATTCCCTAACCAGTTCTTGTTTAGACATATTTTGAAGAGTCTCGACGTGGTACCGCTCATAGGTCTCAGAAAAGTCTCTTTGCAAAAACTCTCCGCCTGCGTGGCCGGGTCTGCCCATACCGTCGCTGCCTCCGCCGCCGCCGCCGCCCTCCTCCTCGTCTTCATCTTCTCCTTCGAAATTCTCATCTTCGCTGGCCGTGTCATCGGAGCGGATCGCACCGGACTTTTTGCCGCCCAGCTCCGTGTTGAGGTCAGGTTCTTCGCGGTCGTGCTCCTCCATCAGGAATTGCGTGGTGTTGTATGGGGCAACGGGCAGACCTTTCGCGAACATCTCTGCGCGCACCCGCGATGCACGGGCGGTCTCGCGTTCATCGAGCTCTTTCTTCTCCTCCCAGGTTAACTTGAAGTAAGGTTTCCAGCGGCGCTTTTTCTTGGAGGGTCGCCGCCGGTGTTTCTTCTTGCCCTGGCGGCCATCTGACAGTCCCTCGGTGTTTACTGTCGTACAACCACTGTCTCGCTTATTTGTTTTGTCCGCAGGAAAGCCATCGTCACTTGCTGCATCACCAGCCTTGGGTTCCGGATCACTCCTATCCCGGCCGCGGCACATTGGATGTGTATCTCCAGACACCAAACCCGGACAGATCTCCAGCTGGTTTCTTTGCGCTTGTTTCGAGGAGAGGACACTTGTCAGGCCATCCCTCTGCCGCCCTCTGCTGTCATCCTCCAGTGCAGCTTCTTCTTTAATAAGCTCCATAACTGTACACTCCCACCTGAAGGAGATACAAGTTTGTGATCAGTGAGATGAGGGACACCCTTCCAAACTGAGGTATAAATAGAAATCAGGTTCCTGACCGCTGTCATTTACAACAATTCACCTAAGACTGAGGAAAAGGGTAAATGCTTTTTTTTTTTTAAGTAAACGAACATTTTAACATAAGATACAGCGTTAAAAAAACTCGCAATAAGTTAAATTTGAGCTACCTCACCGTTCAACTCCAATCTCGTATTTGAGTTATTATGCTATCTGAGATTGTTAACGTAAATTCTTTCTGTTCCGTCTACTATTGACTTGGTTTCTCGACGGGTACGACAACATTTCCCTCCAACGCAAACTCCAATTCGCTTCTGATACAGAGAAGACTGGGGCTTCTGAATTTATTACCTCCCCCACGTAAAGGCGCATGCGGCCAGTCCTCCAGTTTTTTCCTGCTTTGTGGGACTTGAAGTCCCTCTAGTCATTTGCACATGACAATCTCTGCCATAAAACCTCCACTACCCACAATCCAACGACTGTTTTCGGTCCTGAACGGGCCACGCCCACTGGCAATTTTCACTGGATATGAAGTTTTTTGTGCGCACACTGTCCAATCAAAGCATTCTGATTGGTAGTTTTCATTGTCAATCAAAAAGAAAGCTGTCCCGGTCGCTCTAGTGGACGCTACCAAGCATGGCAGAAGCAGGTAGAAACATCCGCCACATTCTACGATGCATTAAACTTTCACGTATTTATCAAGAAAAAAAAATCCACAAATGATGTTGATGCCACATTGTACTAGACGACACACGTTGTAGTATTCGATATGGAGTTTGGTTACTTTGAATCGCTCTCTAACAATTAAACGCATACCCCCGATCCCTTCAGAGGATAGATCACCCCCCAAGCAAAAAGTAGTTCGTTTCAAGCAGTATGTTGTCCGTGAAAAGTGAATTGTAACGTTTGAATCATGATGACGAACTTACAGTTTATATTGATTGAAGTTTTTCCCTTTGTTAAAGTGACATGTCGCAACATGAAGTGAACAAAGCCATGGGGTTGTTTCTTGCATTAAGCTCGATTAACCGCAGAAGCGATTGTTTAGCAACCTGATTGTTCGTTAGCCAGCTAACGTTAACGTTACTTGGATAACGGAGTCCAAATTAACGTGAAAAAGATCGCAAAAGCAAACTGAAAAACCAAGGCTAGCCATGTAAACAATCGTACGGGTATTTCACGCAGGCAATTAAATACTCGGAATTCCCTAAAGTCTGCTAGATATCTCACAACAGATGGATTTAGGGCCATGCTAGTTTGCAAAGATTTCTTGTAACGTTATTAGAAAAAAAATATTAGATTTACGCCTTCACGCTATTTTCGAATAAGTCGCTTTAGAAGACAGCAATGCGTTTTCTCTTATAATTCATGAATGGAAATGCTTGAAAAATTTAAACCGTTGTTTGGCTCGCCCAGAATTAAGTCGTGCTAGGGAAGTTAGCTATAGCTGCCTCGCATCTGATAAACTAACCAATGCGAAACAAAACAAACCCAACGGCCTGCTCTATATTATTTTTACATTGTTTTATTTTTATTATTTCATATTCTTACCGTTTTGTCGACAAATAGTATAACTAGTGCATATCACTCTTGGCATCTTAATCGGTAACGTTAGTGCTTGAATTAATGAAGACATTCGCTAAACACAGACTTGTGATATGATTGTGTTTTTGTGGATGACAAAAACCACAGAAATAACCGAATAATCATTATAACTTGGTTTAATTCGTCTGTGTCGATAGGGCTGTAACGTTAGCGGATGTTTTATCTCATTAATTCATCTGATATAGGCCTATAGTAGTTCCTGAAGAGATGCATTTAGTTTAAATTACCCCCCTAGGTATTACTAAATGAATCTAGTACCCATTAAAACAGTTGCTGCAGGTACACGAAGTAAACAACCCAGCAAACATAAGTTCTGTCTTTAAACAACTGCTTTAAAATAGCATGTTTAATAAAGGTAACAAGTGGATGACCATTATATAAAATCCATTTGTTTTGTTTGTGTATTCTTTCATTATAGAACATGGCCAGAATATGCTGGTTCTTTTTTCTCATTTCAGAACGATAGCATCTGTGAACATTTCCCACATGAAGGCCCCTATATTTATTTAAGGCTTTTTTGATTGCATACATTTCTTAATCATTTCTACAAACTGCCCAGTGTCCTGCAACATCCTACAAATAAGATCAGCAGAACTGTAATACTATGTTGAGGTGCAGATGTCATTTACAAGGTCAATTTCAACCATCAGCACAAACAAACTAATAAACATGACTTCAAAACACAATAGTATGTTTATTAAAACGTTGATAAAGTCTATGCACATGGCTACATTTAACCAGAATTACAATGGTCATGGACATAAAATTAAATAAGTAATGCCAGGATATCTCCAAGAACTGCATTCATCTTGTTCATACAAGATTAAATCATCAGATTTCAGAGATATGAGATTATAACGTTTCCTCTCTTCACCTCATGCTAACAAATTACTACTAATTTGAAGCATTGAACACTAGGTCACAATAAATTATCATTGTGACTTCTACTTTTAGTTGATCTCAGCAAACTCATAAGCACACATTAATCTTTCTCTTCCTCCGTCTCAGAAGAAACATCAGTGCCTCAGTCACAAAAGGCCACACTAACAACAGCAGTAATGTACGTCCAGAGATGTCAAATGGCCACCATTTCTCCTGTCAAATATAAAAAAAAAAAAAAAAAAATTATTACACATAATACACAACATATGACTATGCGGTAAAAAGCAGCAGTTGAGTATTGAAGTTCATACCAAGTCTGTTGTTTTACAGAGTTTTTTTTACAAGTTTTACCTCCGTTTCCACAGCTTTCAAGTGTAAATGGGATCTCCGCTGTGAACTTTGACACTTAAAACAAATGTACAGATAAAAAATAAAAGACAACAATTTTTTATTTTTTACTTATCAGAATCATTACTGGTGGAAATAATACAAGATGAACTAAGAGACTATTTTAAAGAACAAAAAAAGACAATTAAAGACATGTCATTATAACATTGTAATTATGTCTTCTATTTATTTTTTATTTAAATTAACTTTTGCTAACTGAAACCATGCAGCATTCTGTCTCTATTCCTTATACTGCTCCGTTTTGACAAATAACATGCAATTTTTTTTGCCTTTCACTTTATTTGGCTTCCTTACATTTGCAGTTGCAAGGTCTTCAACCACCTCTAGTCGTTGCATGACACTCTGCATGTCCTCTCTGAGTTGCTGCAAGGCTAGAATAATCTGCTGCTGCACCTGGCTGTTCTGTAAACTGTCAGGCCCACCCTTAGAATTGTCTCTGCCCCCTTGCCCTGAACCAGCCCCTGAGGCAAGCTGCTCCGCCCACCTAGCATTGCGGGAAACCATATAACCTGGAACAAAAACATATGCATAAATAAGTGGGTTTTCCCACTATTAGGTTTAAAATGAATATATTTTCAATTGTAAATGCTACGGGGTATGAATAAAATAATATATTTAACACACTTCAATTTTTATCATTATTATAACTAATCTATGACTCTCTTCATCTACAACAGTGTGTCCACAGAGAAGCATTCAATCATTCATAGGTAATAATAATATATTTCATAAGGTTTCAAAGTTCTGTCCCCAATTGTTGTCAATAGTGTCAGACATTCATTAAAATGTAAAAAAAAAAAAAAAAAAAGTCAGGATGAATCAGGAGCAGTTGTTGCTCTAAATGACCCATTTGCCACATTACACCTCTGCAAAGTACATCAGTGTCAGACAGGCTTTAGTTATTTTGGTGGTTTTAGAATAATTGAACTAAAATAATTTTAATTTTAATGTTAATATTTCCTGTGTCCCACTTCTCAAGAATCAGTAATTAGACATAATCTGCATTATGAACAGCAATGATGTGAAGAAGAGATAACACCTATTCTCATTGTTTTCAAGTAGTATCAGTTCTTAATTAAATCTAAATAAGCAATCTATTTGACCTAATTTGTAATAAAACTGCTGTGGAATAAACATGAAACCCTGCTGGGCACACGGTATATCCCTTCCTAACTTCCTGTTTCAGTTGAAATTACATCAACACATTGAATAACGCGTTTCAAACACTGATCTATATAAATGAATAGATTGCTCATGGAATTCTAAACTTCATATCATCAATGCAGTTATCTTATTTAGAACAAAATACATTTCTTTATGCAAGTGATTTAAATATTAAACTTAATATGAACTAAATATTAAACTTAAACATATCTGAAATTGTTAGCAGAAAAATATGTAAATGTACAATATAACAATACAAACTTCTGTTGCAATATGTTATATAAAAATTTAAAGCAAAATTCATGCATCATCCTTCAGGGACAGTATAAATGCTTGAAAATAACTCTTATTTCCTGATTGAACAACATTCTGACAGCACAAATTCTATAGCATTTCTATGACCTCCTGAACATCATATTGACTTGGGCCCCCCCTCAGGCCTAAAATGGCACTGAGCATTTGGAGTAATCCTGAAACACCCCACCCCCCATCGGCACCCCTGGTACCACCTAATAACCTGTAGGACCTTTAGCCCACAAAACAGCAAGTGAGGCATTGATTAGACAAGGTTTTCTAAAGTTTCTGGTACCATAATTTCAGCAGCAAGTCCTCCAGTTCTCTTATATTTTGAGAAACCAACTTTTCAATTGGTTTCTTGCAGGTACATTTGGAGGCCAAGGCATTAACAGAAATTCCTCAAACCACTCCTTGACAATACAGGCAGTGTGACATGGTGCGTTATCCTGTTGGTTGTGGCCATCAACAGCAAGGAACACAGTTGCTTTGAATGGGTGCACAATTACTCTACAACAGTGTTCAGATATCTGATAGCTATCAGGGATTTTGCTATTGGGATTATGGGGTCCAAAGTGTCCCAAGAACACATCACCCACAGCATCACACGGCCGCCACCAGCCTGTGTCCACCTAACAGTGCATCCAGGTACCATAGCCTCTGTTGAAAATGGCCATATCTGATGCACCAGGAATCTTGAGGCTTTCTTTTTTTTTTCCGATCATCCACGGTTCAGTCTTGATGTAGCCATTGTTGCTACTGTTGATTTGTTGTACTGTGGCCCTGCTGTTGCTGCGAGCAGTCGCCACAGTCTCAGCTCCCCCTGGCATCAATAAGCTATGAAAGACAAGCAACTGGACCGCTTGGCCATTCGTGCACCGCTTTTGATACATAGTCACTACAGCAGAATGTTAACAACCCACAAGACACGCCATTTTCCACGATCAAAGTTCCAAGGCAAACCATCCTTTGCTATCGAAACTTATCCCTTATCAAACTTCGATAAATCAGCAGCTTTTCCCATTTTGACACTAAACACTCTACTGACCACAAGTTGTTCCTGGGATGGTACATATGCTTCTCTGTGAACTGCACTTGCTGCACCATTCAGGACTGGGCCTAATACCATTCTCTAGACAAATGGCTTACTGACCCCAAACTCCTAAAAGCTTATGTGTATGTGCATATTTTAAACAATTTTATAAAGTTTACCAAAATATTGTTAAGTGGTTTTACTTGTTATAGTGACAACAATAAGCCAAAAAGGGCTTTAGCTTTAGATTCAGATTAAACTTACCAGAGGGGTCCCTCCAGCCCTGCTGCATCCTCTCTCTCCCTGTGGTTCTCCTGCTCTTGGAAGGAACATGCCTATCTTCTGCCCCCTCACCACCATGTCCAGCACCAATCTGAGTCACCAGAGAGAGAGGGCTGTAATGATTCTCCTGGATTCCAGAGGTCTCAATGTGTGCATCATCATTCTGGGAACTGGCACTGCCATCTGGCATTGCAACAGGCTGTAAATGGACAACAAATAAACTGTACAAACTGTAGATTGTCACACAAATTTGAATTAAATTTAGTCAAATTTTAGACCTTAACAGTGTCCAGCTGTTCCAGCGAGTCACAAAAAATGTCACTTTCTGAGTCACTAGTCGGCCCCTGAACCTCAGACACAGCTACCTCTAACACACATATTTGGCAACAAAAGAGAAATATAGTGCACACAATCCTGCTATCATTTATTACTTATGCAACTGTGAAATGTTTAAAAAAAACAAATTGGGTCAGAAATGCCTGGATTGTGATAACTGGTACATTTAAGCCACAATAGGTTCCAATATAATTTAAAGACAAAAAACAAATGTAAATTATTATATTGCAAAGTTGTTTGTGCAATGTTTTTTTTACAAGTTTAAACCCCAAATTTTCCAATATACAATGTATTTTTGGTGGGCTGCAAAATATTCAGGATCCATTCATAGGTAATCACCTTTGCTATCAGTTTGAAGTTCACTTTTAGGGACCATCCTTGTTTCCTCCAGTTGAAGAGCTGGTTCTTGGGTTGCCCTCTCCGCTTCATAAACAGCCCAACCATCAGTTGGTTCTCTGGCATTTACATCTTTACAAAACAAAATCATAGATTTATCACATAGAACATACAGTATATTACCAAAATAAATAAATGCACACCTGATCTGAGAGATAAAAGTGCCTCTGGAGGTCTGGGCATATCATGAATGACATGATAGAGAGGTTCAAAATAGTGGAAAAAGGATGCAGTCTTCTCATTGATTTGCATGGTGTCTATGACCTGTAAAAAATACATGACAACAAATTAATTTTTTTGGAAAAAAAAGGCTGCTCTGAACACAAATGTGTTTTAAAGAATTGTTTCTAATATTTTTCACTAAAGTAGTTTTATGAATTTATCTGGTGTTATTGAAGCTCTCCCACCTCTTGTGCAACTTTCTTCATTTCATTCACATAAGCAGCCATGGCATTTTCCTGACTCATGTCTCCAAGCTGGTTCCAAGCATCCCTTACACAAAACCAGAAGAAAAAAAAACATGTCATGAAGTTACAACATTTCATTAAATGTTCTGAGGGCTCTGAAAACTATCACTTGAACTTTAGGCACATTATTGCACTGAATATGCTGTTTATAACTGGTTAAAAGCTTTACCATTTATAACGGCCTACAGGGTCCCAGAATCCGGGGCGTGACACTGTACATGGGCCACAGACTGCCTGTTTGTATAGGCCATAAAACCGCAGCATCACTTCATAAGTGGGTCTGTGGGAACCTATGCAAATGCAATTTAATATTTAACCTAGCTGTCATGAGCGGCAGTAAATTAGCATGATAAGTTACATTCAAATTTATATATTTACATAACGGCAATGAAAAGCTGTGCAAATAATCTGTTACAACAGGATGATGTTAAGCATAACAGTGATTATGTCATTCATCGATAATACAATTTTTGTCAATGCTAGGCAAAGCTACCATTTTTGGGTAGGTTTTGAATGACGTCGACAGCCGCCTGAAAGCGTCTTTGACAGTCCTCAAGCTCTAACATTGTAAGAGCTGGCATATCGTACGGTGTCTATTTTCCCCACGCTCCTGCAGCCGAATGTTCATAAACTGGACAACCTGTGAATTATATCCACTGGTGACAAATGTGACATTCTGTTATTTAGAAATCAAGTGGCGGAAGATAGCGTGCTCTACTTCCACCCTACCCCACACACTCACACTTATTATAATCATTATCATTAGCCTTACAGGACTTTTTTATGTCGTTTCTGATTTAAGGTTATTAGCCAGTGGGTCAAGCAGAGTAAGCGAGATTGAACTCACCTGCCCTGTTCTCCTGTTGCCATAACACCCAAACACTAAAAATATAACGACCGATCACTTTTCACCAACGGTGCACCTTGTACATCAGTGAGTTCGACAACAATCTTATATATATACATATATATATTATTATTATTTATTTTTTTTTTTTTAAAGGATCTTTCACCTCTTGGAATTTCGACCAGGAGTTCATATCCTGGTTCAGTCACGTGGTAGAGCATTACGGTAATGATTGGTCTCTCTGTGATTTAATGGCGGATCGCAACCAACTTGTTCAGGTGCATACCGCCACCTACGGTACAGGGGTGTGCAACTTCAGGGTTTCATGTACTTCAAAAATCTATATACTATGCTCTAACCCTGTATCCTTAAGAAAATAAAAAAGAGCCTCATTCCCGCATTTTTAATATAATCCCAGAATCCCTTTCAAAATCCATTCTTGTTCCAGCTTGTATATATTTTCTTGCAAGATTCTCCTTTATAAATATTTGTTTTACATTTCAAAATTATATGCTCCACATTTTCTGTAACATTACAGTCATCACGTCTGATTCACATATTAAAAACAGAGTTGATTTTAAACTAGTATGCCCAAATGTTAGCCTTTAAATAATCACTTCTTCTCTTCTGCATTTCCGTTTAAAAGCCTTGACATTAATTGATTTCTATTTCTGAAAATTATAATATAATATTGACGTTATCTGTGTCCACGATGATCTCTGTCCCAAACTAAATATAAGAAAGATAAAGAAGCTGAGAAAATGTAAGATATAATAATAATAATAATATTTCAGCATAATAAAATGCAGTTTTACATCGTCTAAAAAAAACATGTAAATACGTTTGACCAATAATTAAAGTTAATTTTAAAGAAAATAATGGTATTTTTTTTCGTATCGTTTTGTGAGATTTTTTAAAATGTTTTTTGCTTTAAAACATCTGTGCATTACTTTTATTTCATTACTTATTTCATTTAAATACAATTTGAACAAAAGGTTCAAATATACATAAAACTTTTACTTAAATAGCTGGCAAAGCATTAATACAAACGTTAAATTACAGATTTTTTTATTTTATTTTATTTTAATTGAGATCACTAGAGGGAGACATTTTGTTAATCATAATCTCAGCACAAGATCGTCTGCACAGCGCCGTGTATGGTAAGAATTCATGATGCAGTCCAGCCTTGTTCAACCCGTTTGTTATTAATTGTCGGTGTATTTAAGCCTGCTGTAGGTTTTGAAGTGAATATACATAGTAGCTGTATTTCATTTATTTATTTATTCTTAGTGTTTGCGTCTAATCTCATTTAAACGAGCAGCTCTTGTAAATAACGTTATACATCGTTGTTTAACATTCAGTTCTAGAGCACAGATAGGACAATAGCACCTACCTCTGTGTACACTTTTAAGGGGCATCAGTTTCTATCGCTATATTTATGTATGTTAGAATTTTTGTACCTCGTAGACTGAAAGAAAAACAAAACCTGAAGCCGATGTCATGTTATATAAAGGTAACCGCTCTTTAACATTCATGAGCTCATTATACAGGGGCAGTGTCTATTCTGGTTCATTGCATATATTCATGTGGAGCTGTATTAGAGTCAGAACAGCGCACGTTATCTAGACAGCCATCCGTGTATTTTTCCACATAAACTCTCCAGTTTAAGACTCACAAGGACCTACTGCGTCATGTTGAGAAAGAATGGAGCGGGGCCGTCCCAACTTAAACCAGATGATCCCCTGATAAAAATGGGTAAGACATTATTATTATTATTATTATTATTATTATTATTATTAGGTTTCACACACAGTTGTACATATTTTTGTGGGCTCTATCACACAATGGGCTATTCTCATTTTACTGATCATTTGTGGTCATGGTTAATGAAAATTACTCTTTTTATAATATTTATGGTTTATTCATTGTCCTTTAGCATGAACATAGCAGATTAATTAAATATTAAACGAAATACCCTTTTGTGATTCAGTTCAATATGTTATTCGTCCTTCCCTATAGACTAAAGTGACAGCTAACAGTTTTGGGACTTAGTAGAGTGCTCATAATAATTCAGACAAAATTGCTATCATTTTTTAGTAAATAGGTTGACTATCAGTCATGTGACTTTTGAGCAAGCTTTAAACACTGCTGTAATAAATACACTGTTGAAGTTGTAGCGTGTTTTTTTTTTTATTAGATTGTAAACTTTTAACATATTGTAATGTCCTGTTGTACAGTGATCCTTTTATTTGACAAAATGTGTGCAGTTAATTTTTTTTATTGCTTTTTCTGCTATTGTATGAATATGTAGACTTGAAAAAATGCTGGCTCAAATGCAAATGATTTTTAGAATGCCACAATCAACAGACATATTAATGAACTCTGCAGGGGTCCAGGACAATGATGATGTGAAGAGGATGCTGCAGGGGTCCTCTATGACAAAGGTGCGTTCTCCACGCTGGAAGAGGAAGCGCATGCTAAAGCTGATGAATGATGGAGTCACTGTCTGGTGTGAGTCCAACAAAGCCACCAACAAAGCCAAAAGTCAGCAGTCCTGTGAGTTTTAATACTCAGCAAATAGTGTGTTTATCAGAATTTCTGCATTGTGGAATGAGTGTGAAATTGTTAAAAATTAAGATCTTTATGTAGCTGTAGGTGTGTAGATTATAAGAGATGCTTTTTTTTCTCTGCTCTGGAACTGTAAGAGCCCCTCCCGGTAAATATACATCCTATTTATGGCTGTCTAAACAGGCTCCAGGTCTACTGGTCACAGCACTGACAGTCATTACAGGGATATTCTATTTGTAGTTCAGATTTCTTTGATCTTCACTGTACACTCTAATTACAGTCTGTGACTGGGTGGGAAGAGAGCAGTCGTTCACTTTATGGTTTGTACCATATAGTTCAGATGAATATATCATCATTGCCCTGGCAACTGTGCAAATGCCTTAAATTAGAATTTTGCTCTATAATTTCTCCTAGTTAGAAAGATCATGTTTTGTGATGTGGCTGCGACATGTCCAATGAACACCCACTAATTGGAAGAATTTTGGTAACCACACTGCCATTGACTTACACAGCGTCCCCTCCCCGATTAAAATAGGTAAAATTAGAACCCATTTAGAAGATTAGCATTCCCCATAAAAGATTTAATGGATGATTTTTGAATGAACTGTTTTATCCCCAGGGTTTTGGAGAAACATTGTAAAACATCAGTTTATGTATAATCATTTAAAGGGTTCCAAACACATAAGAGCTTCGTTCATCTTCGAAACACAAATTAAGATATTTTTGATGACATCAGAGAGCCATCCGTCCCTCTATAGCAGGAGTCACCAAGTTCAGTCCTGGAGAGTTAAGTCCTGGAGAGTTCCTCAACACCTGCCTTGAAGTTTCAAGTAAGAGCTGGATTAGCTGCTTCAGGTGTGTTTGATTAGAGTTGGAGCTAAAATCTGCAAGACACCGGCCCTCCAGGACTGAACTTGGTGACCCCTGCTCTATAGACAGCATTAAAAAAATTTAACAATTTTGATTTCATGCCGACTTTAAAGGGATAGTTCACCCAAAACTGAAAATGTTATTTTTATCTGCTTACCCCCAGGGCATCCAGGATGTTTATGTAGATTTTTAACTCAAACCTTCGCATTCTGTCGTATATATGTTATATAATGACAAGTTATTGTCAGTGATTTGAACAAAAAATTTTAAAAGGAACATTTTAATTTAAATAGGAATATTTTTGTTACAAAAACCCATCACTCTGCTTCAGAAGATGTGCTAATCCCCCGGAGGTGATGGATATATATATATATATACACGATTTTTGGAGCTTCAAAATAATGTACACTATATACCTCCTTTACTAAGCTTGGAGGAGCCAGGATAATTTAAAAAAAGCTCAACTGTCTTCATCTAAAAGAAGAAAGTCATATACACCTAGGATGGCTTGGGGGTAAGTAAACTATGGGTTTTTGCAGTGCCCAATCTAAAGATGAGACTGCTGTAACCCTGTTTGTGTTAAAGGTGTTTAGTTAGGTGTAACGGGGGCCAACAAGAAGAAAGGTAGTAGTGTGGTAAAAGAGTGTCCATGTGGTGGATATTGACCTCTGGTGGGGAAGGAACATAAAGGCAGGCACAGGATTTGTGCCATTAGGCTTTGCTAAATGCTTGCCAAACATGTCTGTGTTTTGGCTCAATTATTGTTTGTTTGGTTATTTTTGTGCTACTGTCAATATTAACAATATCAACTGAAATGGTTCATTAAATCTGAGCCAGTTTTTTTTTTTTTTTTTTTTTTAAATTAAAAATACCTCTTTTCCTTTTAGTCTCTGTGATGGAAGTGGAGTGTGTGCAGGAGGGATGTAAGTCTGAGGTGTTGAGAAATCTGGCAAACTCAATCCCAGAAGAGCAGTGTCTTACCATTGTGTTTAAGGGAGGAAGGAAGAGCTTGGATCTCCAGTGTGACACAAAAGAAGAAGCGCAGCACTGGGTCCGTGGCATTCAAACCCTGCAGGATAGAGTCAACAACATGACCCAGAAAGAGAAACTTGACAAATATCCTTCAGTAGATAATCTGATTCAGTTTTATTCTATGGTCCGAGTCCCAAGTGAAATGACAAGTGAGAACAACTTTATTTTTCAGTGATTTAGTCACTTTTATTTTTTTCTTCAGGCTAGTAGCTGTAGTTCCTTCTGGGGGAAACAAGTGTTGACATATTAAACAGTCAGGTTTGTGCTTCTTTAGAAATTAATTAGGGGCCAAACACTCAAGTTCCGATAACATTTGTACACCAAACTTTGCAGGTGTCATTGACACCTTAAACTGACCACGCCAAATCAATTTCCTAACAGGGCCACCTACTGGTCAAGAGTAGTAAACCATTCACTAACCATTCATTAAAATTTCCAAAAATGCTAATAACCTTTGGTTACATTAGCCTATTGTAATACAATTGGTCTTAAAATATTCCTTGGTTCATGCCAAGCACATACATTTCAATTATGTAAGTCAAACTTCTTGTCTGCCATTTTGAAAACCTACTTTTTCTAACTCCTCAACTACTGGTCCGATTTTAACCAAAATCGAGTCAGACCATCTTTAGACTGTGCGGACAAAAAGTTATGGAATTTGTGTTGATAGACAAAACTGTTACTGTTAATTAGTACAGTGCCACAACAAAATTTAGGTATGATGCCAAAATTATTCTGAGGCTGTATCTTTGCAAAGCTTTGACACACTGACAACAAATTTTGTGTGTGCCATTGTCATCTCACACAGAACACACTAAAATGAATTGATCACAGCATCACCTCTTGGTGAAAAGTGATAAACCCTTTAATCATATTACTATATTTTTGTATTTTTGATTTTTCAACCATGTGAGTAATCTATTGAACAAACTGCCCTCACAGCCTCATTCTTTGTTCATAAACAAAATATAGCTGCAACCCTAACTAATGGATATGAAAATGCATTTAAACTAGGGCTATTTTTAATCTGTTTATACCCTTGACTGCTCTCACCTGGATCTATGGCTACCTGAAACAAGCTGACATGAACCATGATGGCAAGATGTCATACGAGGAGGTCCAGACCCTTTTCAAGATGATCAACATAGACCTGAGTGAAGAAAATGCAGCCAGCCTCTTCAAGGTCAGCCTTTATTCACTGGCAGAACGTAACCTGCTTTGGGACTCTTTAAAGTCCTTATGAAATTGAAATGTACTTTATTTACTTAGAGCAGATTGTTAGTCTTTTGGTGAACAATTAATCCGTGCAAGTTTATCAATTGAAGAAAAAAAAAAAAAAAAAAGTTTGTTATGGTAATCTTTAATGAAAATCTGAAAATCACTTCTGCTCTCGAATGCAATTCTATCTCTGATGATATCAGTTTGATGACTTGGGCAGAACATCCCTAATCATGCCCCTCCAACCATTAGGTTGCTAGAGCTGCATCCCAAAGTTAAGGGTGTGCACTTCGATGACCGCATTTGAATTGGAATTGCATCACAGTGGCACTATGAATGCTGTCACAATGTGAAGACTGTGCACTTCGAAGGCCACATTTGAAGTGCGATTGTTTCACAGCATCACTACATAAGCTGCCCCAATTCGCAATGCACTGTCCAAAAACCACATTCCAAGGCTAACTGCATCACCGTGGTATGATGGAGGTTGCTGCAATTCATAAGCGACTTCAGATGGAAAAATGCAGTTTTACAAATGTGGCTTTCAAAGTAAACATTACTATCAAATAGGCATGTAGCGATACGGGTATCGAGTACCAAATGGTTCACAGGCATTTTCAAAATCAAAGTGATCCTCCTTATGTCCTTGTTTGTGGAGACTTTGGAGTGAGCAGAGCACATGCGTGCCATTATTTAGTCGTGCTCTTGTCAAAAGAAAGCAGTGTGTCAGCACATTCGTTTAGTGGCGGTATAAAAAAAACATTGTATATTAAAAAAAGTTTATACATTTACACAAACATTTTAAAAATATAAAATGTATCTTAATTTAAAACAATAAAAAGACATTTATGACATTAAAACAGCAACATCTGCTGACACACACCGTGCTGCGTTTGTTATTCCAGCTGAAGATAATGAGGAAATTACATCTCTCCCTTTGACAAGTGCATTCCAAACGACTATATAATGGCACACATGTGCTCTGCTCACTCCAAAGTCCCCACTAACAAGAGGATAAGGATCACTTCCTTTTTTTGAAAATGCCAGTGAAGCGTTCAGTACTCTATACCGAACTGTTCACATGCATTTTCTAATTTATGCTGAAAATCTACTTTTTCAAACTCTTTCTCAACCACTGGTCCGATTTTCACCAAAATCGAATCAAACCATGCCCCATAAAATGCTCTAATTTTCTATGAAACCTATGTTATTCTGCATGCACCAGCCACTGAGTGACGTCAGTCTGTTATAGATCTCGTAACCAGGTAAGCAGGGAAAGGGATCAGAGCATATTACAGTGTCTGACATCGCACTTGGAAGTTCACAAATCTCTTTCAAGAGTTCACGCTTTCCTCATTAATGTAATTTGCGGGTTTGGCGTGCTGTCAGGGGAGCGAGCCCGGGAGAACGGCGAACCGCAAACCCTAGTGGTATGAA
>JAUMHQ010000093.1:541380-556614 GCA_032361165.1 Enteromius paludinosus | reverse complement strand
CGTCCGATTCCGATCGAGTCTGAAATCACGTGATCGGGCCCGATTTCCGATCGTGTGATCGGATCGGGACATCCCTAGTCCATATATTTGGATACAAGCACAATTGTTTTGATATTATAGCTGCTGACCAAAACATTCAAGTGATGGTCTTAAATATGCACTTTAATTGGAGAGTATTCTAATCAAAACTTGAGCAAAGGTTAAGGAATTACATTATTTTTATTATGTACCTTTTATCAAAGGACCATAAGTAACTGGACAGTTGATTTAAAAGCTGTGTATAAAATGGTGTAATTCCTAAGCAATTTCTGTTATATTTTTGTTCAACCTCTTGAAGTAAAGCTTAAAGGCTGCAATTTAATTTAATCTTAATTGTTTTATTTTTATTCTGTTCTGGAGGCATACAGATCACTGGCATATACAGCATAGATGCAAACTTCTAACCTTTTGAGATTAAGATTTTTTTTATATATATATATATATATAATAACTGGACTGTTGCTCAGTGGTCCAAAGTGTTTTTTTTTTTAGATAAAAGTACATTTTGCGTTTTATTTGTAAATCAAGGTCTGGAGTCTGGAGGAAGACTGGAGAGTCCATTCCAGTGTTAAGTCGGTGTTAAGGTCAGTGATGATTTGGAGTGCCGTGACGTCTGTAAGCTATAAGCTCTAAGCTCTAATCATCAAAATAAATAAATAAAATGTTTTACTTTACGTATACTGAATCTAGAATATATGTAGTTACTTTTTTTTTAGTTCTTTTTCAAGTATTTTTTAATTGGGGGGGAATGACCTAAGATGTAGACCTAAGTATAAATCTCGCCATTGTGTTCAGCAATAGCAAAACTGAAAGTTCATCATATTCTAGAACAGCATTTTTATTGTTATTAGTGAGAAATGACATGTAACCTTTAAGCTAAACTATATTACTCAAAATAGAATCAGAGCAGCGGTAACATGTTGTTGTGTGAGTGTGTATCTATACTGTGTACGTTTGTGGAGTAAGAGCCAAGGGAAATGGTGTATGCTTTCTGTTCATAGTAAAACATAATTTTGTGGCAAAAAAATGTAAACAATTTGATGTTTTTATCCTGCTGTTTTACTCTATTTGATATGCTTAGTCAGTGTTGTTGTGTTTGTTTTTTGTTTTTGGTGGTGTGTTTTTGAAGTAACTGAAAACATTTCATTACTACACTGGTCTGTGTGGTAATTACAGTTAGACATACACAACTGGACGGATAAGACGGGCATTATAAGAAAGAAGTTATTCAACCTGTTATACCGTGAAAAAAGCATTAGTAATTAATAACAACATGAAAATTTGATACCGTCATATGCCTAATTCAGTGCCATTGAGTAATTTTTGCTCATATATTTTGTTCATCTTTTGAATCCAGTATTTGCATGATCAAATACTTGTTGCTGTTAATTCTCTGAAGCATTGATAATGAACACTTCTGCTTCAAGCTTTATGTGTGCCTTTTAAGTAAAAGCTTGTTATTATGAATACTATTTTAATATACAGCCATGAAAATCCCTCACCTTTCGGCGTGACCCATGTGAATCGTGTAGATTGGCTGATTAATTATTTTTGAGGTGGTGGGGGGTCTTGGAAAAGTCAGTCTTGGATGGTATTTATTGATTATTTACTTAATATAAAGTGAATTTAAGCTGTTTCAAATCGTAAAAGCTGAGTGTTCCACGTTTCGAAGACCATGCGCGCCATCCACTGACATCCAGGGCGCCATTTCTTCCTGCGGGACAATCCGCATGGGAGAAAATGACAGGGGAGGGATCCACAATTGAATTTTATGATATTTATGTTGTAAACCAAAGGCTTAGGGGCTGTTCACATGCAGCACGTTTTGCGCGTACAAGCTCTTTATTTTCAATAGAGCCGCACAGTTTAAAATCCAAAGCAGGAAATGTTAAAATTAGGGATGTCCCGATCGCGATCGGCCGATCTGTAACTGTGCGTTCACACCGCCGGCGGCGAGAGCGTCATAGTGGCCTGAAGTTATTCATTCTAAATGTGAGCCGGCGGCGCGTTTTGGATGGCGAAAGCGTCAAGAAGAGTTGAAATCAGGTCAAATTTATGGTAATGAGCTATGATGCGGTTCGGCGGCAACCAATCAAAATGTAGAAGTCCACTGTTTGAGCAGATTCCAGAAAACACATTCCTGTAAACTTTGGTTCCGACCCTATTTTAGTCCCTATGTCCGATCGCCATTAAGCAACAAGAAGAAAAAGAAAATGGAGGAAAAGTTAATAATTGCTGTTGCGGGTTTCCCAGTCATTTACGATGTGTCCTTGATGTCGTATAGGGACATAAATAAAAAAATTATGCATGGACCAAGGTGTCGGAGATTGTTGGGGTTCCTGGTGAGTTTCTAATATACATTAACGTTATGTATTTTCTGAAAATAAGCGGGAATTTCAAGCTAACTTTAGCGCCAGAGCATGCAAAGCAGTTATTGCTGCAGAATATTCTGACATATCAAAACATATTGGATTAAACAGAAAATATTTGTTGTAAAAAGCTGCAGCAATTAATATTATATTTTTGGAAATCTTAAAAGAGCCATTAAATGCAATGGCTTACGCCACAGGTTGCCAGGTGACAGCTCCCCCTGTGGAGAAATATGCCATATATTTCTCCCGGACACGGATGGCCTCTGTAGTCCAGCAGCTTCTCCTTCTCCAGCTGATGGTATGGGCATCTGGGTGCTGTTTGTGGACCTCCTCAGGACACAGGCATCCACATTGGCAGGGCTGATCTCAATGACTCCTCTGTACATATGCCACTGAGCTGTGAGAATACCAAAGGTATTCTCAACAATCAGCCTTGCCCGTGACAGCCTGTAATTGAAAATTCTTTGCCTGCTGGAGAGATTGTGTCCTGGGGGCACCTGGCAGCAGAGCATCCTGTGGCAGGCCAAGGGTCCCATCTCAGTGTGCCCAACCGAAGGTGGAGTTAGCCAGTGCACTGCCATCGCTTGTCCTCCCTTAGCTGCCAACATCTACTTCCCGGAAGCAGTACTGGGCATCTACCACTGCCAGAAGCACAACTGAATATGTCCCCTTATAGTTTAAGAGCAGGGACCCCGAGTTGTCAGGGGCCCTGATCACAACCTGCTTTCCATCGATGGACCCAAGGCAGTTCGGGAAGTTCCACCAATGGAGGAAGTCAGCGGCGATGCTTCGCCAGTCCTCAGTGGTGGGGACTGGGATGACCTCCTGCACCAAGGCATCCCATGTTGCCCTGGCGACCTCTCCAACAATCCCTGCCACGGTGCTCACGCCAACACGATAACTGAAAGCTATGGTGCGATAGGAGTCTCCAGTGGCCAAGAATCTGCAAAAACAATAACTTATTACATAGGCAAAATTAACAAACCTTAAAAGACTTCCTCAACCAACTGCAACAGTAAACTCCTGCTTTTATATTAAGAAATTAGTAATAATAATTGATCTAAAAATACTCCCAGTAATCCAATTTTCCTGATAATAAGTTACTTTACCTTGTTTAAATTATACCCGATTACACTTACTTAAGTAACATTTTTAGTGTAGGACCTTTATTTGCAGGAGAGTATTTTTACAGTTTATGCATAATTAAGTAAAGGAAAAATTGTGTTTGTACACAATTGAAAAAAATACATTTGACTTTAATACCAAGTTCCTTAATACCTCAGCTCCTGCACCAGCCGGTGATATTCTCCAAGCTGGTGACGGGCTTGGAGAATGGGATGCACCCACACGTTCTCCGATGTCTTCTTCGCATGTAGAGCAATGCCACCCCAAACGCACAATACTATTTATAAGCAACATTTCCCACTAAACGCTTGTTTTACAGCGGGAATGCAATTGATTTGCTCAAAACAACACTGATTTGACCAATTACATTACGCTTACATATTACACTTCATCCGGTAGTTTCACACAAATAAATAATAATTGAAGACCAAGACTACTAAATGTCTCCTATAATATTGAAATTAGACAAGCACTTAACCATGAACATAAAAATTACACACCAAACAAATGGCTTTTAATTGAAAGAAAACGTGTATTACAAAAAAGTTATTTCCATTGATCAATTTCTTACTTTCACAATCAATATAATTCTTGAGGTTAATTTATACCCTCCTTGTGGTCAGGAGTCATCACACTCAACCTCCTGAGTGGGCGATGACGAATTGGAATCCGTGATAGACGAACTCGACAATCCCGGCCGAACCTCGGGAACTGGATTGGCAGTCGGCAGGTTGTGAGCCGTAAAAGTTTGTGATGGTGCTTCAGGCCCAGAAGGCAGAATGGAGTCTGCGGAGATCTGCGTTTGTTGCCGTTCGGTGATGGTAAAGTTCAGTGGTGGTGCGGGATTAAAACAAACCTCTTGCGGCGGAGCTGTGGATGACAGTATTTCCGACTGGACTCAAGCCATCACCAGGCTCAGCAATACGGACGACATCCATCTAGTCCCGTTAAGTCCGGAAGCTGTACGGGCCGATGGAAATTCTCGCCAACACGAAATGCTGCGATTAAGGCGTCATCGCTTAAGTTCGTATTCCTTCCAAGTTTGGCGAACTTGAGTGAATAATCCTTGAAATAGAGGTCTCTTAAAATCAGTGCGCTGACATGGGCAGAAAAAGCCATCTCGAATCAGGGTCTGTCGTTCTGTCATGATTTAATCCCAAATGTTGCGTCTTGCTTCTCATCAAACTCAAGGAAAATCGGATACATAAACTTGAATGCTATGTGAACATCTGCGTGAATGGCGGTTTAGTTTCATATTATTGGTGACAGCCCTATATTATTTCATTATATTAAGTGAAATTATTAATAAAATGTAAGAATTTGTTCTTAGATTATGCATGTATTTTAATATGGTATGGGAAAAATGCGCTTTAAACAGGTAAAATGGAAATTTTGTGTGCATTATATAAAAGTCATATAAAACGTAATTTCCCAACAAGAAAATTGTGGCCAGTGAAAATGCTGAGTGGATAGTAAATTTGGAAAACCACAAGCCACAGTGGCTGGTGAGCAAGAAAATTAATGTCAAACCCTGGTTATTTCACAGAGGAATCAGTAGATTTCAATCGATAATTAGCCGCCATTTCTGAGCCACAGCCACACCCCAAGATGTCCAACACTCCCAAGCCACGGCCACCGCCCAAGATGGCCGCCACTCCAGAGCCACAGCCACAATCCAAGATGGCCACCAACCCAGAGCCACAACCGCAGCCCAAAATGGCTGCCAACCCAGATCCACATCGTCAGCACAAAATGGCCACTACTCTAGAGCCACTACAACAGCACAAGATGGTCGCCGATTCAGAGCCACAGCCCAAGAAGGCTGCCACTCCAGAGCCACAACAAATCTCCACTGTCCAGCCAAAGCCACTGCATAAGATGGCCGCTAACCCTAACACCAGAGCCTTCAGCCTCCTCGAATCTCAAGCCACAGTCTCCAGCCACCTCAGATGCTACTGCAGTGATTCCCAGTGTCGAGCAAGTCGCACTTGGAGACATCAGGGCTTTCCGGGGGCCTGCAAGGCTAGTGTCCACCATGGCGGATCCCCCACTGATGTCAGTAAGGGCAGCCGGGCTCTCCAGGGTCCCAGCGCAGGACATCACAGAGGCTATACCCCACTCTTTTGTGCTGCCAGTCATGGTTGTTGCCGTCTTGAGTGTGTGGGCCGCACACTGTGCTCCAGAGGGCCCCTCAACCCCCCAAGCTGCATCTGAGACTCCCTTTTCTTTTATGGGCATATTCCCAACTCGTGGTATTGACTCAGGCCGTAGATCCTCTGGAGGTTCTGCCGGTGACTGCACGACCCCCAGAAGTTTTGGCTAAAGCTAAAGCCCTTCTAGAGGTTCTGACGGTGGCTGCACTGACCCCAGAGATATCAGCTTTGCCCGTGGTTTCTCTTGAGGTTCCGCTGGTGGCTGCACAACTTGCAAGACTATTAGGTCAAACCATTAAGCCCTCGCCTTGCCCTGCCACATCTATAGAAGCCTTCTCCAAGCCCTGGTCAGGTCAAGCTCTCGTCCTGTCCTGCTCTGGACAAGGAGGGCGTCCTCAAACTCTCATCCTGCCCTGTTCCAACCATGGAGGCCACCTGCGACCTCGCAGGCTGCAGTGTCCGAGCCTAGAAGGCCATCAATAATCTCTCTGTGCTCTCTCTTACAGTCATGTCTGCTCCCCCCTGGTCTCCTGTGCTACCCCTGGCTACTTCATTTAGTATATGTCGAACAGTAAATATGCTAACTGTTCCCCACATTATTCAATCAAACCAGCTCAGACCTGCTGTGATTGTGATTCTGTGAGTGAATTTATTCAAAATAGCCTTCCCACTAAAACACAGCCACTTACTATTTATTGCTATATAGTTTATTTTGTTATAATCAGTGAAGTTCAACAATGCACTATTAATCTCTTATTTACTCTATATGTAGTACTTTGTTTTTTATAATGAGTGCAACTCTGCACTGACCAAATCTTTGGTGTTTAATTAATAAATGCAAATGTTCACACAGTTACTTGCAGAATGTTTTGTTATGACTTAAAAATTATTTTAACATCCTGCATGATTTGAAAACTTATTCTTTTGAATGTTGTCATCACATATACACCTTCATATGTATACGTTTTCCAATTCAGTAGGTTTACTCAGTGGCTCACATGATATGGCCACAGTCATGCATTAAATGTTGTTGATAAACAAATTTCGGGAGGAGCAGGTTCTTATGACTGGTCGACTAGTAGTCGATGGCAAAATTCGTAAACAACTAATTTAGTACTCGACGGGTCATTAGTGATGTCATCCCACAGCAAGTCTTTGCTAAGTAGCTCAGAGGCTACTTGTAGTGTAAATGATTTATTTTCTGTGGGAGAATTTGAACATGTGCAACAAAAAACACTGCTGTGGATCCACATGCGCTCAAAAAAATTAACTACAATCCAATTAGCGCAATAGCGTTGCTATGGTGATAGTCAACAATCTGACCCAAGTACCTTCTTTAAGCTCCCTATCAAGATGACATTAATTAATATAATAATACCTGAATAACGTTATTTTGAATTAAAACAGGAAGCCAGCGGTATTGGGTGTATATGATCCTTAGTTATAGTTTCAATGCAAAGAAAAAGCAGGCGTGTACTCCTCAACAAGCTACTGCCCTGACAGGGTCCATTCTAAACATGATGGTCAAAGAAATGAGGCCGCTTTGATGGGGAGGGATTTCAACAAATGACTCAACAGTTTAATCCTGACTATACAATGCCATCCAGAACACATTTCACAAACAAGATGAAAACTGAAGAAAATTTGTTTACTGCAGTACTGCAAACTTTCATTGATATTTGCTATGCAGAAAATGCGCTTGGAAGCACTAAAAGTTATGTCTTCAAATTTTTTGTGTTTCATATTTTTAACGGAAGGAAAATGCTAAAAAGAAAATATATGAAATATACAAAAGGTACAAAGTCATTTATTTATTTATTTTTTTTGCAGTTCATAATGACTAGTCGACTAGTCATTAAGGTAGTCGATGACTAGTCGACTATTGACACTATTGACAGTCATTAGTTGCAGCCCTAGTTCAGAGTGCGCTGTGCTCGCGGCTCACTCACCTGGACAGCAAGCCAAACTCGTTATTTTATTCGTATTAATGAGGAAGTGTAAACTCATGAAATGTGTGTTTTAGCACCACTGACTGGACATTTCATTTTGAAACTGCTGCGAAACCTGCAGTAATGTACATAATTACGGGTTGCAGAAATGTATGTAGAAATGTTGTATGTATTTGTTGCGTTTCAGTATAAATGGAGCAAAATGGAAAACTTTTGAAAAAATTTTTGGAAAACGATGGTGTTGCTTCCCACATTTTCTCTGTGTATCCTTGACAACCGTATAAACAAAAACATCATGCTAGTTGTTGTTGCCGTAGATATGTGTTGGTAGATTCCCCATTTGATAGTTCCAAGCAAGCAGACGCATCTGCGATTTAAATAATAGGGAATCTACCAATACATATCTAAGGTTGTACGTGTGTGAATTTTTATGTATAAATAATTATTACAAAGCATTTTGGTTTTCAGCCAAGCACATCCAGAATTCTCAGTTTGGCCCAGAATTTTCATTTCAGTGCATCCCTACCATTTACTGTAACTACACTGTGTTTGCAACCACATGCTCCTTTAAAGGATTTACACACACACACACACACCAGTATGCAGAGGGACATTTAAGAGGGTTTATTCTCCAAATCAGGGCCGACCCTGCACTTTAAAAAAAAATCTGTAATATTTACGGTAAAAAACTGGCAGCTGTGGTTGCCGGAATGTGACCATAAAAAATATGGTAAGAATGTTTTAAGTTTTACGGTTTTAAGTTACAGTTACAGTTAAATACCATAATTTCATTATCTGATACAATGTTATTGTACCAAGCTATTAAAGTACTGAAATCTGTTTTGTAGCTTTGAAATACACTGATAAGCACCAGATGATGGGAAAGTCACATGATGAACCAAAGCCCGTCACAAGCAGCTTTTAAATGTGAACGTTTATAGAAGGTGTGATTCACACAAACACTAAACACCATTATGGTGTCAAGACTCATTAAACTGAAATATGCAATAAACATTCATTTAACAACATTACATGTGACACACCTTGTTCTGAGCCTGAGCCCTGTCACAGGGAGTCTGAGTCCCGTAAAGAAAAAGACGTTAACAGAATACCACAGTTCTGAGTCCCTGGCCTGTCCAGTGAGACACTTACAGAGCATCCAGTACACTAACACACCAGCGTTCTGAACCCAAGAGGGAAGAGGCAACAACAGATACCAAGTCCTGAGTATCCAGCATCGAGACAGAAACAGATATAAGCACATTCTGAGCCTCCAGCCTGCGAGGAAAGGGATAATCTACATTCAGACTTCATTCAGAGTCTTTTTCCAGTGAGATAACAACAGACACAGCACGTCCTGAGTCTCCACATAGAGAGACAAAGCGGATCGACCAAGTTCTGAGTCTTTATCAATCAATCAATCAATCAATCAATCACTTTTATTTATATAACACTTTTAGCAATACAGATTGTAGCAAATCACTGAACATTATCAAGTCTCTAGCCCAGAGAGCCAGAAGACAGACAGACATTTGCAACAAGGTTAAGCTCTGGCGGAGAAAACCTTCACTCCAAGGCACCTTTGCTTGCATGTTTCAGGCAAATACCTTCTGCACCTGCCCCAGGGCCATATCTGCGTGTTCCAGATTTTAGGACCCTTTGGTGCTCCAGGAGATCAGCATCCTCCAGCTCTTCTTGTTCAAGGCTGTCGAAACGGATTCCTGCTTCTTTCCCCACTGCATTGTTACCAGCACAAACAGTGGATGAAGTCACCGCTACCAGACTGCTCACTCGACCAGAGAGAACGTAACTATCACTTATCCAAACCTCTTCCAGAGACCTTGGCATTGTTGTGTATTATCAGTATTAGATATTATATAGCTGATTGCAGTTGATAAATAATCTTTCCCGTATTTGTTTGATGCATAATAAGGTCATCCACCTTATTCTTTCAGAGTAGAAACAGTTTATCTTTCCAGAAAACGTAGCTCTGATATAGCACCATCCAACATAATCACTCAGATTCTATGCATAAAGTTGACACATTATGCCCCTTATAAGTCTCTGGTGTCCCCAGAATGTGTCTGTGAAGTTTTAGCTCATAATGTCCCACAAATCATTTATTAAATCATTTTGAATATACATTTTGGAAGCAAAAACACCTGTTTTTTTCATCCCTGATAAAAACATATGTTTTGATTCAGATCATCAGGTTTATCGTGCTGAAATCAGCCTTCTTGAGACAGCCTTTGTTTCAACCCCTGCTGCAGAAATGAAAGCACAACCTTAATCAGGCATCTGCGTGGGTCCTCTCATTGAGAAGAACACCACTCGATGAACAGGTTCCACGTCAAAGTGTAGGCAGCTATCGTTGATGGCGCTCTCGTTGAAGATATCGTGTCAACTACCTCTTTTGGTAGGTCACCTAGAACCTCTGCGTCCCATCCAGGGACCAGACATGGAATTTCCAGAGGTCTAGACGCGGGTGCCAGGGGGCCCCGTCTCTGAGTCAGGAGGTCCTTCCTCAAAGGAATCGGCCTGTCACAAGGAGCATGAGTTCTGGGAACAAGGTCAGAGTGGGCCAGTTGGGAGCCACTAACAGTAATTGTGCTAGACGGCTGACTTGGGGGGAAACGCATACTTGTGCAAGCCCCGTGCCAAGCTGTGTGCCAGGGCGTCTGTGCCAAGAGTTCCCTCAGTCCGGGAGAAAAACAACTGGCAATGAGAGGTCTCTGGAGAGGCAAACAGGTCTACCTGAGCAGCTCCAAAATGCTCCCAAATCAGCTGAACCGTCTGGGGATGGAGTCTCCATTCTCCGGGAAGTGCAGATCGTGACAGCTCGTTGGCTGCCTGGTTGCATACACTCAGAATGTGAATGGCCCAAAGCGATCTCAGATGCTTCTGATTTCAGAGAAGGAGGTGGTGGGCGAGTTGCGACATGCGACCGGAGTGCAGACCACCTTGTCGGTGGATGTATGCAACAGTCAGTATGTTTTCTGTATGGACTAGCACATGCCTGCCCTGAAGATGCCCCTGAAGGTACCCCGCTCCCTTGCAGGTAAAGGAGTCTGGTCCGCAGCTCCATGATGGAGCATCCAGAAATGCACCAGTGGAAAGACATTTACATAAACGTTCTACCCGTGAGCTACTTTTTTGGTATGCTTTTTTAGGGTGTACTCACACTAGGCAGTTTGAACCATGCCCGAGTGTGTTTGACCACCAAAGCACGGTTTGTTTGACTAGTGTGAGTCCACTTGGAAGAGTTGTGCCAGACCATGGTTCAGTTGGACTCGGGTCCAACTGCATGTAGTGTAAGCGATAACCATGCTGGAGCATGGAACGGTACGCGTGACATCACGTTTTTGCTACGCTCCAAAACCAACAACACTGATAGACCTGTTTAACAATAGGCTGTGAGAGGGCTGTGGACCACTGTGGACCAAACAACTCAAAATTACTATCCACAAAGTAAACACAGCGATGGACTTCATTGCACTCAGCAAGAGCACCACTCTTCTTGTTTATCCTAAAACCGTTGCACCATAATGACTAAAGCTTGTTCCGGCACAAATGCTGAAACCCTATGTGAGTGCAGGCCAGAGGGGGAGTGGGGAGGGGCGGGGGCAATTGTACTCAGGGCCCGGTTAATGGCAACCATGTCTAGTGTGAGTACACCCTTAGTGTGCTGAGGCACACAGGGGAGATAGCCGCGTGTTCACAACAGGGGTGTAGTGCAACCTGATGGGGCAACCCACTCGACACGGGAACTACCACCGCTGAAGACGCCTTCACGCCAACAACTACTCCTTCTTCTGAAGTAGAGAGGGGAGCTGAACGATGTCCGCTTGGCTGTGAAGTGAAAAGCTGAATATGCACTGCACCAGCTGCTCGTTTATACTCACGCTGTGATCAGCTGCAGCTGGATGCAATCAGTGCATGCCAGTGTTTTAATACACTCGAAGTAGATTGGTCTCGAAGCGAGATCCCAATTCATCTGTCATATCTGACGTGACTCGGAGTGACCGACTGAAAGGGAACCAAATGTGTTTTAGGTCCATGCATTTAGTCTTAAAGAGACAGCAGCCTAGACGTACCTACTTCTTTGTGGTCTGATAATCAAACAACAACAGGTTTAACAAAGATTATTCTGCATTTAAGTCAAGTCAAGTCACTTTTATTTATATAGCACTTTTAACAATACAGAGTGTAGCAAAGCACTGGACATTATCAAATAGAAGAACAGAGTGATGGTAATGTATAATGACGAGAATTAAACTTTATTTATCAAATGCAGAGACGGTCTCTGTAGTCAAGGCGATGGTAATCACTGAAAATCAGGTGTCCCCAGGTGTATTTAACTTATGCAGTAAACATTTTTGTATTGTTTTACACTTAATTCAGTTTCTGCTCCTGCATATTACAGTTACTGTCTTTATATAGCCTATAATTTTATGCTGTAGGCTGTTCATCTATGCATGTAATTTGTGCAATTGCTCTTGTTGTATAACTGACTTCAGTAGTTAGCATTAAAGTAAGCTTTTTAGTAATGAATGAAAGCAAATGGTCATGGCACCAGTGCAATCCCTCCAGTTACCTAGATAAATGTAAACATTTCTAAAATGCCCTATTGAGTTTTTTTGTTTATTTTTTCAGGGCTGGGGGATATGACTACACATCAAATTGTCCAGTGTTCATTTAACTCCACAAGTGCACATTTGACACTTCTCTAGTGTATATATTGGTCCCACCAGCCTGGTGTTTAAGTAACACTTTCAAAAGTCTTGAATATATACCCCTTGACAGTGTACATTGTTTTACACCAAAAGTATATAATATACTCTAGTGTACACTGTGTATTACTCTCTGCAACAGTGTATATACTGTAGTGTAAGGAACAGACAAATTCAATGAGCACTAAATCACTGTTGTGTGTAAAGGCTGAGAGAGAGGACTTAGCTTCCGCTAGAAGCTGGTGGCAGGAGATAGACCAGCAATAACAGGGAAGACATATCACTGTCCTAGTCTAAATTCAAAAAAGAAAAAGCAAACCATAACAAATCTATGTAAGCATATATACCAATATACCCAAGTTATTTCATACACAAATAAAATGATTATCATTGCTCTTGATTAGCATACATAATGAACTGTCTGTACCTTCTTGACTGGTGTTGCCGTTTTCTGCAGACTGAATCAGACAGTGAGGTTTTTGGCTTCAGAGTCACAATCCCAACTGCATATTTAACTCTGATCTCCTTAGATAGAATACTCCTAAGTAAACAATATAAAAAAATGAATCAACATTGTTATATTTAGTCATTGAGTGTGCTTAACTGAGTAGTTAGAATGGTTATTCACACACCGTATTGTCAAATTATTTAAACAGAGGAAAAGGAACAACATCCTTTACCTACCCATGTTTATCAATCATGTCTCCAACTAATGCATCTACGAGAATCCGTCTTGTTGAATCAATGATTTTCCCAGTTTTGCATTCCTGAAATTTCTTCTCCCCAGCAGGCTTTTTTTTCTTAAACACTTTTCACACGCTTAAAAACAAACAAAAAGAAAAATTGTAAAATCATCTAACAAAATAACATTCACATTTTAGTAGGATTGCGACCAGCCTGCAACCCCACAAGTTTATCAGCAAGTAGCACATATACAGTAGGTGGACAACCAAAATGTCCACTGCCGCCGCGTGTACCACGTGTTAAAGTCGTTCATGAAAATACCGCCAGGTGGCGCAAAGTTTCCAAACAGACTATAATTTTTTTTGTTAAATAGAGATAAAAAAAGGTGAAATAACATGTCAAGAGGACATCATCCTTAGTAAAGAGAAAAAAAGAGCAGCATAACGTGAGGATTCACATCACTCACATGCAGAGTTTGTGTGAACAGAGAAAAACAATAGCCTAAATACGCCCTTTTGCAAAATATATATGTATAAACAAATAATAAATAAACAAAACCTTGAAAAAATGCAAAAAGTAAAATATTATTTCCTTGATTCTCTCTTTAGAAAGCGGCATTCAATCATTTCCTTTGTTAACAAATACACAGCTGTTTTTTATAGTGAATATACACTAATAAAATACATAATTAAACAGTTTTGAGTACTGATATTCTTGAGCGAGTATTGTAAGCTATTTCTACTTTTCACATCATGGGCAGAGCTTGTGCGACATAGAAAAGCCGAGCTACATATATCCTAAAAGAAATGCATTGGCCCGTGTTCCAAATATATTTTTCTATCGAAATAATAATTCAACAAAACGAATTAAATAAAAAACCAGCAGCTTCTGACGTGCCCTCCTGTTTGCATGATCATAGTAATATAATGATTAATATATATAATAAAATATATATTAATATATAATAAAATATTAACGCAACACATTATCACAACACATCCCAGCAATAGATCGCCTGCTATTTAACACAGACCAGCGAAATCTCATCACATTTCATCGAATGGAAATGTTTCATTCTTTTAGTCACATTCAAGTGTATGCCTAAATAAAAGTAAATCCACGCAATCCCGCTGGAGCATCTCATGGAAATGTCTGTTATTCGTGCTGAATAGACTTGTGGTGCGTTTCAGTTTCTTTTTAAATACATTCGTTTTGGCAAGACTTTTATAATCTTTATAATGAATGTCATTAGTCTATTATTTGTTTTTAATTTTATGATTTGTAGTAAACATACAGCAAACGAAAGTAGGCAGTGCATCGGTTAAACTTTGTAATGATGGGTTAACAAATTTACATTATTATTCATATGCTTGGTTTCCCCAATCACATTTGGCAGTTATTTTTTACAATATTGATTACAAATGTCTGTGTGTTTCCAAACTGACTACAATTTTGTTTTATTAAATAGAGATAAAATAACAAAATAAATCAATAACAGCATTATAATATAACACCCTTAAAAATAATACAGATTACTTTTTTAGAAAATTTATTTATAAAAGGTGAAATAACATGTCAACAGGACATCAAAAAAGAGAAAAAAAGAGCACCAAAACCATAACGTGGGGATTCAGATCACTCACACGCAGAGGTTGTGTGAACAGAGATAAACAATAGCCTAAATACGCCCTTATGCGAAATATATATTTATAAACAAATAATAATTGTGATGTTCTCTTCAGAAATTCGTTTCCTTTATGAACAAAGAGCACAGCTGTTTTTATTGTTAATGTACACAAATAAAATAAATATTTAAAATAGATTTAAATAATCATTAAATATTATTTAATGAGAATTAAATAATTCTTAATTCTATTTAATAAGAATTAAACAATTCTTGAAGGAGGGAAAAAAATCAGATGATCTGCCGGTGCCGCGCACAGTTATAGGCGCATTACTGACTGGACAACTTAAGTCTTCTGAAAAAAATCACACCTAATACATGTAAACTTTCAACGCATTGTTTATAATATTTTATAATATATATTCTCCCGGGCACCGCAGCAATGGCTGTCCACTGCTCGGGGTGTGTGTTCACGGTGTGTGTGTGTGTGTGTGTGGTTGATCACTTCTCAGTGAGAAAGCGTATTATAATGCATGCCATAATGTCTGAGAGGTAACT
>JAUMHQ010000093.1:472658-507645 GCA_032361165.1 Enteromius paludinosus | reverse complement strand
TAATATATAAACATAACATATTTCTATATATATACACATAATAAATATACACTTTACCTGGAACTTTTATTTTGAATGCAATGAATCATTTGACTGCAGCACTAATTTATAACCAGTAAAATGCTATATATTCCTGTGACCAAAGCTGAATCAGCATCATTACTCCATCCTTCATAAATGAATAGCTGATATGTAACAGTTCTCACTGTTAGTATGTGTTTGTTACGGACTCACCTGAACATGAGCAGGTGCGCTCAGGACGTATGTGATGGCACTGGCGATGTCTTCTGCTTTCAAACACTGTGGAAGACAAACAGCCGTGATGCAGTGAAACAGCAGGACTCGTATGAAGAGACGTCACGCACGCGATCTGTTCACCTTTATACTTTCATAAACGGCTGCGGCTCTCTCCGGATCGCTGTTGTGGTGCCGGAAAGCAAATTCAGTTTCCACTATTCCAGGTGATATACACTAGAAGGAAATGAAAACTGATAGGTTAATAACATGACAATGCTGAACACCTGGAAAAGCCATTTTTAAATCGATTGTTATTTGCTATTATTACTGCCATTTAATTACTATATATACTAATTTACAACAGCAATTTAAGTCTTTGACAATTAGTTGATAATCAATAGCCAACCAAATAAAAAATTATATATAGCTGAAAAAATAATTAATGAAAGAATGCTAGTAAAATGCTACCTATTTAAATTAAAGCACTGATGGGGTTCACAAACTATTTTTTCATTTGAAATTTGACCCAAAATATTTATATAGGTTATTTATTCCTAGTGATTTTATTTTTTTTTCATCTCAAAATATTAATTTATTCCTATTATTTCATTACTTTAACAAGATATTTGTAAATTCAGAGTTGTCTGATGCTGGTTATTGGTAATATGACATGTTTCAATTAATTATTTGCTTTTCAGCGACTCTTTGTAGTTTGGAAATTATTTTAGTTTTTATTTCTAATTCTATTTCTGGTCTTGGTTTTTAATTTTTAGTTAAAGCTATCGTCATTTTATTTTGTGTCTTTGTCATTTTATTAGTTAAATATTTCTACATAATTTTTATTATATAATTTTAAAATATAAAAATATAATTTTATTTTTATTTCTAGTAACAACATGTGTTTTTATGGTTTCAGTTCACTATAGTAATGTGTGTGTACAGGCTCACCGTGGCTCGGATGTGTGTCTTGGCCTCCCGTAGCTCTTGTCTCAGTCCCTCTGTCATAGCGGTCACAGCGTATTTAGTAGCGCAGTAGAAGTGTTCGTCAGCACCGGGCACCATCCTGTGACCCGCCATACTGCCGAGAGATCATCAACAACAGCCACGGATGAGTGTGTACTGCAGCACTTCTGCTGTTAAACAACTCAAACAGACAGTAACACGCAGCACCTGTTGATGTTGATGATGTGTCCGTCATCCACGTGTCTCTCCTTCATGGACTGGTAGGCCTCACGCGTGCAGATGGCAAGAGCAAGTATATTGACCTGCACAGGAAGATGTCTGAGTGATAAAGATCCAGATCAGGTCTGAATCATATCTGATCACAAAATCTTTTCTGAAGCAGTAATGCATGGCGCTTGCAACACCAAGGTTATGGGTTCAACTCCCAGGGAAAGCATGAACTAATAAAACGTATGCCTTTAATGCAAGGCTAGTAAAAGCAATGCAGAGCAAAAACAGTTAAGAAAGAGCAAAAAAAGAGAAAATAAACATTTCTATTTTGCATAAAGAAAACAAAGCCTATTTTCACCAGTGTTTTTAACGTTTACTAAAATTAAAATAATGTTTTTGCTGTGGCGGAAACAAAACAACAAGACTTGCAAGATGTAAACTTGAAATTTCTTATTGCAATGTGAGATCTAAAGTCAGAGATGTAAAATAAAAGGTCACAATTTAATTTAGATTTTTTTTAGATTTAGAAATTCAAAGACAATATATTTTTTAAATAAAATAAATGTTTTAGTAATTTTAGTAATTCAACTTAAACTAATTGTACTAAAACTTTGACAAATTAATGAAATCTAAATGAAATATTTTTAAGTCAAAGTACTAAAAGTTACACCAAAAATTTTAAAAATATAATATTATTTATAAAAAATAACAAAAAACAAAAGGCACATAACAAAATTACTAAAAATGTAACTAAAATGAAAAGGAAAATGTAAAAATAATGGTAGTAATAAATAAATAGTACTAAAACATATGATTGGGTAGTTTTCTGTTAAAGCTGTTCCTATCCTGCAAAGATTAAAAGCCTTGTTCCGGTGCAGTGATTGTGTGTTATATAAGTGAGCGGTCTGTCAGCATCATCCACCTACAAACATCAAGCTCACGCAAATATTACAAGAGATAAGAAATGTTGAGAAAGTAAAAAAAGGGCCTGTACAAAGCACTTTCCCATAAACAAACCAATTATTTTTTTAGCATTAATATAAAAAAAAAAAACATTATATGAAAAATGCAGTGTACAATACATGAAAAAAGACAAGTGATTATGTGGCAATTAGGGGGAAAATGGGTTCATGAGAAAGGAAAGGAAAATGAAGTTTGCAGATGTCAATGCATGAATCAAACTCACTCAGAACGCAATGCAACTGTTAGTCGTTGCATCTACATTTACATTCATGCATTTGGCAGATAAAAAAGCGACCTGCATTGCATTGAAATTTTACACTTTATCAGTTCATGCATTCCCAAGGAATCAAACTCATGCCCAGGCATTGCAGATGTACTTTGCACGGGCAGCAGCTGCTGTCTCTTAAGCCTCTGTTGAGTTAGGGAAAGTGGTTTTGAATGAGAGCAGAACTGCGGTAAACAAATAAACGAAGTGCTGTTTGAGTGCCTACAGCACTTCATTTAACCGCAGTTTAAACAGAGAGTTGAAGAGGGGAACGCAAATTAAAAATGTAAAAACGATGGATAAAAGTGTGACCTTTTTCATGGCTCTTTTTAAAACCCAAGTGGCATTTTGGATGAGTCGGCCGGAATAGACAGCAAGAATAATGATGTCTAACTCACATCGATCATATTCCTCCAGCCGTCGGTCCGTCCGCTGAGCAGCGGTTCGTTGTGAGCCAGGCCGGCGTTGTTGATGCACACATCCACTCCTTGATGCAGAGTCTTGATGGCCGAGAACATGGACAGAATCTCTTCCTCGTTGCACAGATCACACTTATATGGGATCAGAGTGCCGCTGTATCCCGCGCTCTGACACTCGGCTGCCAACTTCTGCAAGGACAAGAACAGAAAACGTTTCAGCAGTGACCTTTCAGTGTCTTCTGAGGGGGATGACGAGACTGACAGCTGTCTGAGATCATAAGGAGAAAGCTGACTGATGCATTACTGTAAAGTACTACTAATAGATTTTACGCTAACCTGATTTTGCCCAGTGCAACATGTCCCTGGGTCAACATCTTTGTTGATCCTGGGACAACATTGAACCTTAGAAGAAGCTTACAATCAGTGTCTGGTGCAGTCATCTATCATTTCCTCTGATTTTAGGCATGACTCATGGGTAAGGGTAGGTGTAGAGATATGGTCAAGACTATATTTTTGCATTAAAATCTTGTTTTAGGGTCAACAAAATATGTGGACCTAGGGACACACAGTACTTGGCAAGCTAGATTTTAGTTCAAAAGGGACTAATGGCTTTTTCACTCAACAAAGCTGCATTTGATTAGAAAAAATCAGTTGAACAATAATATTAGAAAATATGATTAGAATTAAAAAAAAAAACATTTTCTATTTTAATATATTGTAAAATATAATTGATTATTGTGATCAAAACTGAAATTTCAGCACCATTGTCAGTGTCAGTGTCACACAAAATCATTTTCATATGCTGATTTGATGAATAAAACATTCAAAAGAACAGCATTCATTTGGAAAACTTTTTTTGTAACCTCATAAATGTCTTTATTGTCACTTTTTCATTAATGCTTGTATATTTTTTTACAATAACAATTATAAACAATCAAATATTGAATTAAATACAAATAAATATTTATTAAATATATATATATATTAAATCTTACTATATATTTATATTTATTGTATTAATATTTATATATATTTGAGATTATTATAAATATTATAAAAAAATAATACAATTACATTTATTTAAGAAATAAATACAGCACATATATGTCACTGTTGCTTTAGATTTTTAGGGACTAATTAAATAAATGTCCCTAAACTAATGACTTGGATCTTCTCTTCACTATAATTACAAGAATAATAATGTTGCTAAACTAGTAATTTGTGAAAAACAACTAATTATTGTATTCAATTCCCGTACGGTGGATTGCAATTAGAACAACCATTATCATGATTGCAGCATTTCCCTCATTTAATACAACCATCCTCACCGAGTCACCATGGCAACAGAAAAGCACGGCTAAAGGTGAAGTGACTTCATCCAACATCATAACTGCATATGCATAATCAACAAGAATTAACAGCACTCTCTGAGGGACGGAAATTCTGAATCACAAAATCTGCATACATTGTCTACCGATTTCCTTCTGAAAAGAAAGACTTTATAGCACATGTCAAAACTCAGAATCACACACACGCTCTCTGTCTCACACACACACTTAAGAAAGCTCTTAATAATAAGATAAGAGAGTCAAAGTTTCAGCTCAGAGCAGTTTCCTCCATTTACTGGCTCCTGATTCCTTTCTATTTATCCCCTATCTATTTTTAAACTCGTGCAATCCATACTTTGTGTCTGAAATCACTAAGTGGGTAAAATGCTGACAGTGATGGATGACAGGACGTGTCCAATCTCTCTCTCGCTCACACGCAGGTTTATAAACATCACTCGCTTTACATCAATAGCGCTGACAAACAGCTCAAGTCCACTCATTAACACTCACACACAAGCTGCCTTACTAGCGCACTTAAAACTCAGCTTATAGAGGTTGTTTACTAGGTTTTGAAAGAGAGTGCCAGTCCTGCCAGTCTCTGGTTTGTGGCTTGTGTCTCTGGACGGAGTCCTGAAATATCATTATGCTTCATCCCAGTTTAATAATGGAACGAAAACTAATTTTTAAAGCAATGACAAGGAGGAGTTTTTGGCAAAGGATCAGAATTCTAGCAATAATGTTGTGGCACTGCTAGACCGGTCAGAATAAATTAATATCATGATCAAAATCACTTCCTTTACAAAAATAAACTTACACAAGTAGTGCAAAAGTCTCCTTTGCATCAGTTCTAAAACGTACTGACCCCTGACCTTTTTTTTGTAAATGTACACACACACACACACACAGAGACACACACGCACACACACAATGTGTATGTGTGTTTGTGTGTATTTATATATAATTATTTAACAAAATAAACTACACATTTAATTAATTAATTAAATGAAATATCTGTATTTATTTCAATACACAAAAATGAAAAGTTGTGAAATGAAAGTAATAATGAGTGCATATTTGAATAATGTTATGTTGTATAATGTTATAATGTTATTTTCTATTATCTATTTCATACACACACACGCACAGAGCTATACATACACATACAGCATTGCTTCATTACTCTGCCATAATATTTTATGTCATTTGTCTGGAGTCATTCTTTCTCACCAGTGAGTCAGCTGAGCTCGCGGCTGATTGGTTCTTTTTTGGGGAGATTTACTTAGCTTGTGATTGGCTCACATCCATCCTGAGGAGCAGATGGGCCATAAGAGAGATGGGGCCCAGGACAGGGGCCGGGTTTGGCTCTCGGTGAGTCTGTCTGTACTGGATGAACCCTTGATGCCAAATCAGAGTAATGAAGAGTTGCTGGTGCTACAGCCAAAAAATATCCTGACCCATCTGAGCATCCACTTTTAGAGGCGAAAATGCCAAAGGACAAGATTTTTATGCCAACATCCTTGGCATTATTGAAAATCTGCACATTAACGGCTGAATAAAATTATGTAATTGTAACATACTAGTAAATACATGCACAGATAAAATAACATTATAAAAGTAAAATAAATGAATGAATAAATTAATTAATAAAAATAAAACATTTGATTAAGTTAAAATGATCTACCTTTCATTTAATATTAATAAATAAATATCCGTTAACAATGTGATAAATAATGTTTTCATGACCCTTTAAGAGAAACTATGCGTGAAAACAAGAGTTAAAATTAGATTAAATTAAATTAAATTCAAGTACTTCTAAATATGTATTTAAATATATTAACAATAAACAACTATTATTAATGAATGTTAGCAATAAACAAACATAGAGTTCTAAAAAGTATATTATAATTTACCAATATTATTTTAATTATTAATAACCCATACCAATGTACAAAAAGCCATATATATTATTATCATCACTCAAAATATCCACATTTATTCTCTCAGCACTGGCTACAAGACACACAAGTGAAATCAATGCCACACTCTGCATTACAGAACACAAGCACTGAGATTTCATTTAGACACAGAGAGAGAACATAACAGGATGAGCTGCTCTCAAATTCACTTACTGTTCTTTTCTTACGACCGTATGGAAATAGGTACAAGAGCTGGAAAAACCTGGTATGAAGGAGAGACGTTTGGGGAATTCGGAGTCATAAACACACACACGCCTTTCCCTTTCTGATTCGTGTCTCCTTTCACCTGCAGTGAAGAGCAATTATTCCTGTCATTGTATGTTCACATCTTCGTTAGTAAAGCTGCAAATCTGAGCCGCCCAATGAAACAGGAAGTGAACTTACAATAGCCACAACTAATTAAATCAGATGCTCCTAACGTGGGCTGTCAGACGCACCAGCACTGATGCCGTCAAAACTTAATAGGTCCTTATTGAAGTATTTCACAATTTTACAGTATTTTTGATTTAATAAATGCAGCCTTGGTGAGCATAATGAAAGCTTGATTCCAAACAACAAATTCTGATGAATAAAATCAGAAATGTGAGATTTTTTACATTTTGATTCAGTGGCAGACATGATAAAACAAAAATAAAGTAAGTCTTTTGCCAGGCAGACAAAAAAAAAAATGATTTGCAGGATATTAACTAGTCTGAATTGTGAAATTTATTTTCATTCATGGCAGAAATTAGCTTTACATAAGGAACATCTTACTAATCTTTATATGTGCATGAGTGCGTGTGTGTGTGTTTGCATATTCCATATATAGATAAAATGTATGTCACTGAATACTTCGGAAAAATATAGAAGATCTATTTGTTCAATCTATTTATTGTAGTTCCAAACAATGCTCCAAGAACAGGGTAACAGGCAAAAAAACAAGGGCAAAAGGTAATCCAACACAAACAAACAAAACAAAACACAAAGTAACAGAATACAATACTCTAGCAACCAAAGACTAAGTGAACATGGTATATATCACAAACAGCTGAGGGTATCCGCTCATTAAACAAGGGGTTATGTAACAGCCATCAGCTGTGTGCCTATGACAGCCACTCTTCCAGTTTATTGTTTATTGGTTCTTGACTTCAATTCCCATCACTGCTTTGATCACTTTCCCATTACCCTCAGGAGTGGACTCCTGTATTGGAATGGGCTCTGAAGCAGACTCATAGACTAAAGCAAACTCTGGTATAAACTTGTAGATTTGAGTGGGATCAGGGGTAAACTCTTATACTTGAGTAGACAAGAAGCTTAATTGGGGACAGCAAAGCAAGGAGCATAGTTGTAGCCAGCAGGACAAGAATCATGGGTAAGACAAGGAGAGGGAGTCCAGTAACCTCTGGGACCACCAGACATGGGACCACTGGACTTGCAACCACAGGAGTCGGTTCCTTCCGAACCATCGTACTAGGGAGCACAAGAGTTCGGTCCTAAGGGACCACCCGATATAGAACCACAGGATATGTGTCCTCCAGAACCACAACACCCGGGATTATTGGAGTCGGTTCCACCAGGACCACTAGGGAGCAGAGGAATTTGGGTCCTTCAGGACCACTGGAGTTAGTTACTCTAGGACCACCAGACTTGGGACCACTGAATTGGTTCCTCCAGGACCACCGGACTAGGGACCACCTGAGTCGGGTCCTCCAGGACACTGGACTCAGTTCCTCCAGGACCATCGGACTCAGGACCACTGGAGTCAGTTCCTCCAGGACCACCAGACTTGGGACCACTGAATTGGTTCCTCCAGGACCACCGGGCTCAGGACCACTGGAGTCAGTTCCTCCAGGACCACCAGACTAGGGACCACCCGAGTCGGGTCCTCCAGGACCACTGGACTCAGTTCCTCCAGGACCACTGAACTGTGGACCACTTGAGTAGGGTCCTCCAGGACCACTGGAGTCAGTTCCTCCAGGACCACTGGACTAGGGACCACCTGAGATGAGTCCTCCAACACCACTGGAGTCAGGACCACTGAAATCGGTTCTTCCAGGATCACCAGACTCAGGATCACTGGAGTCAGTTCCTCCAGGACCACAGGACTCAGGACCACTGAAATCGGTTCTTCCAGGATCACCAGACTCAGGATCACTGGAGTCAGTTCCTCCAGGACCACTGGAGTCAGGACCACTGAAATCGGTTCTTCCAGGATCACCAGACTCAGGATCACTTGAGTCAGTTCCTCCAGGACCACTGAAATCGGTTCTTCCAGGATCACCAGACTCAGGATCACTGGAGTCAGTTCCTCCAGGACCACTGGACTAAAGAGCACAGGTGCCAGGTCCACTTGAGTCTGTTCCTCTAGTACCACCGGAATCGGGACCATAGGAGTCAGGTCCTCAGGGCCACTGAACTAGAGACCATCTAAGCTGAGTCTTGCAGGACCACCAGAGTCGAGTTTTTCAGGGCCACTGGATTGAGACCACAGGAGTGGACTTTGCTGCCCTCCTTCTTCTCAGAGTGGTTGTAAGATCACTCCAGAAGGGTTTTGGTTGACCTGGTGTTGCCCTCTGACTATGATCATAGATGTATTTGATGAAATCCCAGAATATATATGTGTATGTGTGTGTGTGTGTGTGTGTGTGTAGGATTGTGTGCTTTCCTTTTACAGTGTTTACTTGACACAGTTGTTTCTGTAAAACACTTCAAGTACAGTTTATTTCAATTGCATCCTTATTCTATGATTTATTTAATTAGTTGTGTTGCTTGTAATTTATTTTGTATCATTTTTCATTAATTTAATGAATATCAACTTGAATAATTACTGGAAAAAACTACTTTAAATTAAATTGTACAGTAATAGATGACTATTATTAATTTATTCAAATCAAATATAATTTTTTCCAATTACTAGTTTCTTAAATGATGTTTTTATAATTCTTATATTCACACATACAGAGGAGGTGTGTTTGATGAGTCGGTGAAAGAGCTCACACTGTAAATGGATCACTGAAGGTCACACGGAGGCGCTGCTGATTAGTCACTCTCTCACACACACACACACACACACACTTCCACCTGTGATAGATTACAGCTGTCCAAAGGTTGGGCTGAATTGTTAATCAAAGTCATTAAAATCGGACTTGTTAAAATGATTCAAACCCCGCAGACGCCAGCCGGGTCATTAATGATGGATTATTAATGCTGATGACCGTTGCTGCTGACCGGAGAGCTGTTGATTTAGTTCTACTGCACAGAGATCAGAGGACACAGGACAGGAAGGGAGTGGCCATCAGGATCAGTGTTGTGTAACACCTGAACCAACCTGTGAGGCCAGATTTCATCAACCAGCTCGACTGACACACATCTGCACAACACAGTCTACTATAAATACACACACTACAGAGAAGGGTGAAAATAGAAACTGCATCAGCTGTAACCACCGAACCCAATGATATACCATGATGACACACGAGAACTGAACGAAGATAGAAGTTCAATTAAAAATAGTGCTTAAATTGTTCTTGGGTAACACCCGAGATTTATCAAATAGATAAATTTAAAAGACAAAAAGTGCTCATATATATATATATATATATATATATACACACACACACACACACACACACACACACACCTACACTATTTCATATTTAATAAGAAAATATGTTAATATGTAATTGATTGCTGGGATCAAATCTGAATTTCCAGCATCATTCCTTCAGCATCAATGTGACATGATCCTTCAGAAATCATACAGAAATATAACGATTTGCTGCTCAATAAATGATAAATAAATTCTGATTATTACAAATGTTGAAAGCAGTTGTGCTGCCAGTATTTTTGAGAAAACCATTTTTTATGATTTTTTGATTTTATGATTTACTTAAAATAAAATGCTTTTGTGACATTATAAAATGTCTTGATGAAAAAAGTATTGATTTCTTGAGACATTTAGTCCTGATTATCTTAATGGCCTCAAACTGTTGAACAGTAATATACGATGTGTAAATATGACCAATATGTATATAATATGTAAATATCCACACACAAACAGCAAGAATGCCACTACTATTTGATAAAATCGCTAATAATCCATAATTACAATGGACACATTTTCTATAATGCAGTATCGCCTTCGTCTTTGGCATCACTTTGCAGCAGATTATGTGAAACAAACACGTGACCGATGACAGAAGCCCAGCTCGAGCTGCAGTGAGGAGCAGATCAGCACTTCTGGAAGACACACCACACTAAACCAAATACTTCACAGAGCGCATACATGCATTCAGTCACTCTGAGAAAGGAAGAGCAGTCAATCAAATTCATTTTTTCATGGAAATAGGTAGTGGTTTTAAGTTTTTAATATATAATAAAATCCATATATATATATATAAGGTCATAAAATTTAATATTTTATATTAGATGTAATCAAAATGGCTTACTGTAAAAAAAAATATATGGTAAATTATATAGAATCATATTTGCACATTGATTGAAGGTGATGATATTATGCTTCTGCATGTGTTTTGTAGGCATATATAAAATGTGAATAGATTTTAAAAGATTCATTTGTGCCATGACACTAAAAAGCTTTAAGCCATACATAACATCTTATCAAAACGTTCACTTATCCATAAAGCCCTATAATCACTGAATAATATCATGCTATATACATTGATAAAGACAAAGACCATAGTATAAAAGAAAACAGAAAGCAAAAGTAGGACAGTAGAAACTTATAGGACTGGCAGATGATATAAGGTATGTGTGTGTGTGTTTTTGTGTGTCAGGGAGCAAATCCGCTATAATCTTTAATCAGCTCAATGTTTAGTAACACAGGAATCAGTCACTTACAGTAAAGACCCCGGAGTTTAATGAGACAGAGACTGAACAGATGAAGCCTGACACTCCTGCCAACGGAGGAGAAAGGAATCACATGATCATGCACAGGGGATGTATGCATACAATGTAGTAATATTTTGACACAATGGCCTGAATTAATAATATGCACATGTAAACCTTTAATGTGATGCAAGTTGCTTTGGATAAAACGTCTGCCAAATGCATGTAAATCTGGTAAAAATGATTACTCCTGGAGGATCTGAAGGCAGAGTTTTATTTCCTAATCAAAGCCAATCTCTGCTCACACAGAGTGTTTGGCGAGTGTTGAGTTTCCTGTGTGTGTGTGTGAATGTTGGACAGAGATGGAGAATGTGAGAATTTGAGATTCTGTGTGTGGAAAGCCATCCAATTTAGTTTCAGCACCATGAGAAGCATCCGGCCGTGTGTGTATGTGTGTGTGTGTGTGACGGCAGACCGAAAGCAGAGTGCTCTGCATTACTCTTCCTAAAAAAGGCCAAGAGCAGAGAAATGAGCGGATGATAATGCTTCATCTCCACCTCAACAGTCATTCAGTACATTTAATGACTGACATCTGACGTAATGGCAAAGGTTGCATTTGAAAACATTTGCTCTTCTCTTAAAAGCATTAATAACCAGTCACAGCTATTTTGCTTAAAACTAAAAAAAATTAACAATGACATCCAGAATTATTAATATATTTTTAGCATCTATTCCTTTCCTTTTTCCACATACGTTTTGCAGAATACAGTGCCGCTATTAACTAAAACAATTTGCTAACTGTAAGTAAATAAGCTAAAAATAAAATATAGCTATTATTAAAAAGTGACACAATGATAAAAACGTCCACTTAAAAATAAGTTTAACTAAGGAAAATACTAAAACTGAAATATATACAGTATATCAAAGGTATTACAAATATAATTCTTAATATTATTATTAAACAAAAACTAAAAAAAGCACATTATGAAAATATAAAAGTAGTCATAAACTATAATACTATATTGTAAAGTACAACATTATAGTATTATAAATAATATAATATTGTATACTGAAAAATAAGTATAACATAATAATACTAGAAGTATATCACTACAATAAAACAGTTGCTCACTAAAGAAAGGCAATATACAACGTCTTGAGACAACTGTATGTTATATATTTATAAGAGACAAATAAGAAAATGTTAAGCCAGGGAAAAGTACTTTTCAAACAATGGCCCGGTTTCTTCTACAAAAGTGATTATTTCAACAGATCTCCTCCGGCAGATACAGAAGAAGATTGACTGAGCTGTCAAAGCATGTTTAGTATGCACACTTAGTACACAGAGCGCTTCTCTCTCCTCTTGTTTTAAAGGCACAGAAACAACCCGAAATAATCTTATTTGGAGTGATATTTAATCTGATGTGTTTTGTTTCAGTGCTGATTAAATGCAAAGCCTGAGTGTGCTGCACACTAGAAGATCCGTACACCTTTAACCACGACATCAGTCTACTGGGGCTGTTCAGAGAAAGATGCTGTTCACACGCAGACAGTAATAGAAGGACAGCATGGTCGCACGGCACGTTCTCAGACCGTCTGATCACCGACGGATGAATCCATCTCGCGGCACGAGGGGGTTTCATTATCATGCAACGGCTCAGTATAATCACGGATTACTCCACACAAAGCCTTTCAGCATATTTCCTCATGCAACTACGAGACACACTCACTGTGAGAATAAAACTACTCAATAAGAAATAAACAAAGCTTTGAGTCTTGTTATGAAACGTAATCGCATTTGATTTATTGCAGGGCAGTTTCTCCCCTGCTTCTCTCCCTCTCTCTCTCAACGGGTCTCCATGCACTCGATGAACCCGCACGCATCCACGTCTGCTCCAGGATTCTGATGTCATTTAGTGTAGAGACAGTGGCTTTCAGGAGACACGGGAGGTCCCCTGGAGGCCCTTCACATCTGCTTTCATATCTCAGGCCTCCTCTGTGCTGATATAAAGCTCATATTGCGCTCCATCTTTGGGCGTGGATAAACACACGTGCACACACACATTTCACAAATGATACCCCCATTAAGAACAACGAGCCTTGAAATATATTTAGATATAGCAGGTGTATGATGATGATGCATCAGTCAGTGTATATTTAAAAGCAATACATACAAATATTTGATCATTTAGTTAATTAGACACAAATGGTAAAACTACTCAAAGAGCTCATTTGTAAGTTGCTCTGGATGAAAACATTGGTTGAATGTAAATGTAATAATAGGAAAGCTATGTATGCAAATCTGATCGATTTTTAATCAAGCAGGTTTTAATAAAAAGCTTGTCTGAAGTACGCATCTAAATTCATGGAAATACTGAATAATTAATTCTAAGACCTATTAAAGGGTTAGACTCCACCTTTGTTCGTCTTCAGAACACAAATTAAGATATTTCTGATGAAATCAGTTATCTGCAGTGTTGGGTAAGTTACTTAAAAAAAGTATTTAATTACTAATTACTTCATCAATATTGTATTTTAAATACTTATCTAATTACTGTGTCTGAAAAGTAACTTAATTACTCAATAAGTAATTTAACTAAAAACTTCTTAAAGTCCCTATAAACCTTGAGTGGACAAAAACTCTTTAAATAATAATAAAGAAAGCATACATGAATATCAACATGAATTAGTTTAGCCTTTTAGCTTTTTGAATCATCTTTATTACATCCTATAAAAATTTTCGTTCAGGCAGTGCTGCTTTTTTGATGAGTTTTCAAAATACACACAGGTATTTTGTTTAATATGCATATAAAAGACGGAGATTCTACAGAAAGATTCTAGCATCTCTTCCACAATGTAGCCTGCAATCATTTTTTTAAGCTCACCTCCAGACACTATCTGTGCTGCCGAAGTAAAATCAAGTTTTGCCTGCTTAGTAGGAGTTGCCGCGGTGTTATCTGTGGATGATGAACAGTGATCACAGAAGTGTTCGTCTAAGCTGCCGTGTCAGGTGCGTCAGTAGATTATTCGTGCTATTGACAGCGGCCGATAGTTTTTTCTCCCCAGGACATAGGGCATAGGACTTGCATATTAACGTAATGTTCTTGTCTGCTTGTTTCAGAAAAGTAAAGTGATGGGGATATTTCCATTTCGTAAAACAGCCACTCGTTTCAGCCGAGTCCGACATCTTCCGCTTTAATATGTCTATGCAGCAAACTGGCGCAAAATCACTTGCACTTGTGTTTCAACTATGTTAAAGCGGCAGAGTTTAATTTTACCTTTAGAATATGAATTAATAAAATTAAATAATGATATTCAGCGAGTTTAATTAATTTAAAATGTAACACAAGTACATAAGTAATTAAGTAAGTAACTGTAATTAAAATACCTAAAAATGAACAGTAATCAGCTACTCTACTTTGGTCAGTGAAAAAGTAATTTAACTACAGTAACGCGTTACACCCAACACTGACTGAAAGTGTGCTTTATTTGCATGTGCTGCTCGTGTTGTTTTAGCACCTGATTGACTACGAGTCAGGTAAACCAGATGATGGTGCATAAATGCTTACAAAATCAGGGCTCATCACAATTTCCATGAGTTCAGCAGAACGCAACAGATTTGGTTTGATCGATTACCTCACGAAACAAATGATTCAGTACGATGTCAATGCCACGATTTTGGAATCTGAACTAGAAAGATGCTTTATTTTGGTGAAATGTTGGGAAGAACAAGCTCAAAGAAATTTTCATTCTGGAGGGTAACAGAACTGGTGAAAATTATGTTTTGAGTAATATTTCAAATATTCAATATAATATTTAAATAATTCTACACTGCTCAAAAAAAAAAAGGAAACACTTAAACAAAATGTAACGCCAAGTCAATCACACTTCTGTGCAATCAAACCGCCCACTTAGGAAGCAACACTGATTGACAATCATGTTCACGTGCTGTTGTGTGAATGGAAGACACAACAGGTGGAAATTACAGGCAATTAGCAAGACACCCCCAATAAAGGAGTGCTTCTGCAGGTCACTTCTCGGTTCCTGTGCTTTCTGGCTGATGTCTTGGTCACTTCTGAATGCTGGCGGTGCTTTCACTCTAGTGGTAGCATGAGAGGAAGTCTACAACCCACACAAGTGGCTCAGGTAGTGCAGCTCATCCAGGACGGCACATCAATGTGAGCTGTGGCAAGAAGGTCTGCTGTGTCTGTCAGCGTAGTGTCCAGAGCATGTGCAAGGAGGAACAGGAGGAGCACTGCCAGAGCCCTGCAAAAATGTGCATGTGTCTGCTCAAACGGTCAGAAACGGACTCCATGAGGGCGGTATGAGGGCCCACCATCCACAGGTGGGGGTTGTACTTAAAGCCCAACACTGTGAAGGATGACTGGCATTTGCCAGAGAACACCAAGATTGGCAAATTTGCCACTGGCATGTTTTTCCACTTCAGTTTTGAGTGTGACTCCAAATCCAGACCTCCAATTTCCATCGATCATTTTTGTGTGATTTTGTTCTCAGCACATTCAACTGTGTAAAGAACAGAATATTTAATTCATTCAGATCTAGAATGTGTTATTTTAGTGTTCCCTTTATTTTTTTGAGCAGTGTATATAACAGCATGAGATAAGCTAAATTTTTTTAAGCAAAGTTTGCACTAATAAAAAAGTGTAGAGTAAGTTTCCTTTAAAGTACTTTGCATGCTGGTAACATGAGTGACCTACATCATGTCTGGTTTGTGCTGTTTTCCATGCTGGGTGTGGAGCTGACACATCACAACCTGCAGGTGACATGACGACCCGTGTGCCGTTTCACATACAAGCACACGCTTTCTTTAGCTTCTCTCTGTGAAGTCCTATAGAGCCGACACTGATGAACAGACTTTTCTAGTCTCAATAACAGTTTCCAACCCACAGACTTATATCAGTGTGTGTTGTGTAGTCAGTGCACTTTCAGCATTTTATGAGCTGATTTATGTGTGTTAATCACAGTAATGGAGTGATGCTGTACAGTCACAGTTACACTACAGCTGAAATGTGCAGAGTCAGTAGGATTATGGTTTTTTTAAACCAATTTTACTTTTATATTCCAGAGCTGCTGAAAATTCAGATTTGCATCACAGAAATTAATTACAAAATACAATATATTCAAGTAAATGACAGAGATTTGAAATTATAATAATATTTCAGATTTTATTTTGATCAATTAAATGCAGCCTTGGTGAGCTTCTTACATTTTCAGATGTCTGTGTCTGTAAACTATAATGTCTTATAATGCTAAGTAGGCAGCTCACTAGATTTTGGAACAGAGCTAGAGAGTGAAAGCATGGCAAGTGTACATCAGCAAGTGTGAATGAAGCACAATGCATTTCAAAGCACAGTGGGGAAAAACCCTCTTTACTCAAACTGCGGCTGGCAAACATCCCAGCTCTCACAACAGAGGCAAAACTAAAAGAGCGGGGTCCGTCTGATGGCACCGCAGTGACGCGCTTAAACAAATACAATGAGCCTCCTGCCAAGACGACAGAATTCATTAGCTGCAGCGCCTCGATCCTCGGCCACCGGAAGAAGACTGAGAGTCTGTGAAGGCTATTTGAGGTCTGATTAAGTGCCTTTTACGAGAGCCGTGAAACTTGGCATCAAATCTGACGACTGGGGCGGCGCTTACTGGTTTTCACAGATCTAATAAAGCACATTTCACACTGCATGCAACTCACTGGCTTTACTTCTCTGCAGAGACCAACAATTCTCAGAGTAGTGTCATTCTAAACCTTCTTTCGTTCATGCAACACAAAAAAAATTCAATAAATGCTCATGCAGCATTTTTTTTTTTTTTTTTAAGTCCCTCAGTAAGCCCGACAAAGTTCTATATCATGCTGACAAAATATTTCACCACCAAGATTTATGATTTATTTACAACATAGAAATGCTCTATACTTTTTTGTATTTTTTATATTGTTTGAGGTCACAAAAATGCTCAAAATGAATCTAGTTTGACATAAATAATAAATCCATATTAGTTTGAAACAATATGAGCATAAATAATGACAATTTTGATTTAAACTATATAAATCGAACTCTAATCTGTTTTAATATTAACATCATTTCCTATAAAGCTGTTTTAAAACAATGCACACTATATAAATATATTTGACTTGACTCATCTCCAAGTGAACTGTTCCTTTAAAAGAGTCAGATGAAAAGAGAGATGATTGATGGATGTTGACTCATGAATGGGTGGCTGATGTCATCATCCAGTGTTTGCCCTTGTAATCTGATGCATTACAAAAGTGCCCACAACTGGTTTGGTTACGCATGCTTCAGTTGCAACAAAACATACACAAAGGCCATCCATTACTGCAACTGACAACTGGAATAATCAGTTCAGGGAACTGTGGTTTGAGAAAGCTGAGATTCCAGACAGGAATAACAACATTGCAAAGTGACATTAGCCATTCATGTGCACAATCTATGCATGCATGTACAGTATGTGACAATTGAAATCATTTAACACTTGCATTTCCAGCTAACCTGGAACATTCTCAAAACTCTCTAGCAAAGGTCTTTCGGTTACATTGACAGAACGTTTATCCAAAGTTATCTGGTCTTCAATAATGTCTTCCAAACACTTGCAGAAATCAGGATTTATACACTGTTCATGTAATGTTTTTTTTTTTTTTCTCTAACATTTCAGTTGTACATTTATTTAACATTATTTGAAATGTTACTCCTTTTTAATAAAATGTTTAACAATCCAACAAAAGTAAGATACATGTATTAAATTGTATTCTTTGTCAGTTAAAAGCTATAAAATACTTCTTATGTATGGAAATAGATAATGAATGACTGAGTTTTGTTGTGCAAAAAGAACTCATTAAAGATACCTGTGCAAATATGCAAGCAACTAAATGCACAGAGCTACTAACTAAGCAACTTTCCTGAAGGCCACGATTAAAGAGCTGTGGAATAGTGGGGATCCTACCAAATACCACTAAACCCTATTCTTCTGATCTTATTTACAGTTATAGCATCGCAAATATCTGTTTCAGTACTTTCCTCATGAAAAATTATTATTTGCTGAAAAATCAGTTACCCATGCCATCCAAGGTTTAGGTACAGTACGTTTGTTTCTCCATCATTCAGCATTCCATCAGTTGCTCAGCAATGGATGCTCTGCAGTGAATGGGTGCCGTCAGAATGAGAGTCTAAACAGCTGATAAAAACACCACAATAATCCACACCATTTTAATCCATCAGGTGACATATAGTAAAAACAAAAAGCTGTGTGTTTGTATTAAAAAAAAAAAAAATCAAATTTCCAGTTTCTCCTATCTAGCAGAACAATTTGGGTTCTTGCAGCTTTGTGCTAATGAGCTGATTTAAATCAGGTGTGTCGATAAGGCAGACGTAAAAATTGTGCAGAGCTGTGTTGAGAGCCCAATCAGCCCTGATCACGTGAGCCCAACCAAACACTCAGTGCTGCCAAGGTCAGCGGAATATTCCAGCTTACTGACTCCATGCATGATGTAAAGATCATGGCACCAGCGGAGGGCCTGCATGCACTGTGTCACGCACCACTTGTTTTCTGGGAATCGATTGAGCTTGAAGGACAAGTAAAGAACACACTCGCCAACACTGCAGATTCAGCCTAAATTAAGATCTTGTAAGAGATGTAATGTAACAGCTAACTGGAAAAGCGATTAAGATTTTAGAGCATCAAACACATTACATTTAGAGATCAAGATCAAGCCAATCAAAGACACAAATGCATGTCCAGCGCTCAGTGCCACAACATGAGCGTGAGCTTTCACAGCAGCATGGGTGGAGTGAGTTGTAGTATTACTGGAACAGACTGTTGCCTGACTGGATAGGGCTGTAGTTCAACTACTGTACACCAATCCATCCCCTGTACTCCTTTGTATAGTGGTGTAAAAAATGTGCATTAGTCAGAGCTTGATGTTGTTATGCCTCACAGTGTTGAGAGTAACATATTTTGGAAGTTAAAAAAATGCATCACTCAAATTTTCTAAGAAATGATTGCCCAGAGACCATCTACATGCGAGAGTCCTTAAATTAGACAAAATGGAAATAACATAATTTATATTTATTTAGATCTTCAACAAACAGACGCTATGATATCCCTTCCTCGTTATTATGACCAACAGTGTTAGAACTAGCAAACTTTTGGTAGCAAAACTAAAATGCAATCTTTCTACAATCACTCTAGCAATATTTAAGATAAAAATAAATTAACAAAACAGGCAAATTAATTAATTCATTGATTAATAATGGCCAGCACGGCTTGTATTTTTTAGTGCATGAAGCTGACAATATATAATTCATTTGTTATTAATAATGTCAGTTTACACTATTTAACATAAAATTAAAGTATATAATAAACAGTAAAATACCATGATTAAAATATTTTGTTTTATTTGATCAATTCATTTGAATAACTGGATCCAATAAACAAAAAAAAAAAAGTTATAAAACAATTATTATTCTAAAAAACTCCCGGTTGTCAAAAGGCCGAAAAAAAGATCTCATCTTGCAGTCATGTAGTATGGTGTGTATGGATCAGTGAAAGGTTGCCATGGGAAAAACTGATCCTGGAACAGAAATGGGAATCTGCTGTAACGGATGCTGCCAATAAACACCCTGCTTCCCATTCCATCCCGTCTCCCATAGCGACCACATTATTACTCCCACAGTTTGTTCATCGCTATCCTGTTCCCAAACCTTTCTAACTGATTTTCCCGGTCTCTCTGTTTGGTCAGAATACAAAAGCAGGGCTCCGAAGCTCAACTATATTAATAGCGTTCAGCAGGCAAATGCACGGGTGAGATTTCACAGGGATTGGTGTCAGAGTTGACTATGGTGACAACACTAGTGCTTTACATCCACTGCTGTGTGTGAATGTTTATATTCTTGAGGGACAGTCCCAAACACACACACGCACAGCCTTTGACACAATTACAGTGGTGCCTTGTGATCAGACGGACACAAAGCTCGCCCTGTCTCTCGTTTCACTATGCAGATACGAATCTCATAAAGTAACCACTTACTGTATCTCTATCTTTGTTGTCGACAAACCTGCAAATAGCCTCGACTCTGCTCTTCAGTGATTGTTCACATGTACACAGATCGACTGTCGAAATGACACAAGAGAGCGAAAAAAAAAGGCATTTACAGGAATGAAACATTTGCTAATCGGGAAAATCAAAGCTTTAAAGTGCTGCAGTAAATCTGAGCAGCTTTTACCCTGTCATAACTTTCAACCTTTGCTCATCATAACATTTTGCAAACACACATGTTATGAATAGACTGCACTGTACAGACAGACAGACACAGTGCTGAAACACTTGAAATCAATTCAAACATAATATTTATTTTACATGTATTATTATTATTACTATTATTTAAACTTGCTCTCGTCTTTAGAAATAAATTAATATACATAGAAAAAAATGTCTCAGTTAAAATAACGGGTCATTATTAACTTTTTTACAGCGGCATCTTTCTGCAGCTATTGTTTTATGAATCTGGCACAATGTAGTAATAAATTGCATCTTGTCCAGACAGTAAACACACATCCCACATGTAAGCATTGTGAATGTTTTCATTTTTGAAAAGGGTATTTAAATAAATTTTACAAAGTTTACCTGGCACAAAAAGTTACAATTAATGATATCATAGATTTAAATATGTAATATGAAAATATAAATATTATATTAAAAAGTATACGTAACATATTATAAATAATGTTATTAAAAATAATTCAGTTTCTTCTGTACACAACCTGTAAGAGTTTGGTGGAGTCTTTTAAGAGCTCCAGGGCAGGGCTGAAGATTCCATCAATGATTGACAAGACATGATCGACTCTCATTGACTGACGGCTCTTGAAGAAGGGTTGAAGTGAGAACCTCAACTAACAATCCAATTCCTTCTGCACTTTCTTAAAGCGACACTTACTTGTATTGAACCCAGAATATTAAAATATTGTCATCTAGAACACATGGTCACATGACTTTCTTATGGGGAACACACGATAAGATTTCTTTGAAGAATATCAGTGTACAAATCATACTACTTGTTTCCAAAAGACTGACGCTTCTTCAGTATTCTCCTCCACTTGTGTTCGAGTTTAGAAAGACATGGATGTGAGAAAACGTTGAAAAAAAAAGCTCATTTTGAAGGAAACTATTTCTAAAACCAAATAACAACACATCATTCAGTCTAACAAAAACAACCTTAAACTTGCCCAGGATTATGCAATCATGTAAAGACGCATTGAAACGTATGTACAGTAGCGTGATTTTGTATTGTAGAGTAAAGTGGGCGGGGCGAAACCTATCAATACTTCACACGCGATCAATTACTGTAACAAATCGATAGCAGCTGAACTGTCATTTCTCCAAATAAACTCACAACTTCTAAATAAAGCCCGTCTCCTATCAGGAGTGAGCTAGCACAAGTAGCGCTAGGGCTAGATCATTACTGAGGCCTCTGAGCGCTCACAATCTGTCAAAGAGCTGGTTTTAACGTCGCTTACCTCGATCTTGTCCACGTTCCGCGCGCAGCCGACCACCTTCATGCCGTGCTGGACGAGAGCGCGAGCCACAGCGGCTCCGATCCCGACAGACGCTCCGGTGACCAGCGCGACTCTCCCCTTCCAGCGCTCCATCATCAGATCAGACGCGGCAGATACAGTGTATCACAGTCAGCTTGGCGCGATGTCACAATGTAACAACGAGTTCTAATCCGCGCCGGACTGAAACAATGTATCAGAAGCGCTCGCGGCTGCTACTTTGTGTCAGTGTCGCCGGTGGAGCGATATCTCTGATTCAGAATGGTATCAGGGAACGTGTTTAAGGCGGGAACAAATCACTCAATCCCTCCCCGATTTTCAGCTGTTAACACCCAGGAACAGCTCGACACACACGGATTCAATCCCCGCAGAACCTGCGATTAATTATTAACGGCGGCGGAGATAAGAAAAAAAAAAAACAAGCTTTAGGTTGCTGTCGCCGCCCGCACGTTTTTTTTTCCACGAATGCTGTTTTGAACGTGTTTTGTGTAAACCACTCAATAACGAAACAAAAAAAAAACACTACTTATATATCTATATATATATCTATATATATATAACTACTATATAATAAAAATACATACTAACTGCCTGAGTAAATCTGATAAAATCAAGTATCATTGATGTTTTTATAGATTTATTAGTAATTCGAATAACTTTTATATCCTGTTTTAATTGCAATTTTTGTTTTTTATATACATCTCAGATTTGTAATTTTTATTTCAGTTTTAGCGAATATAATTAAACTTTTTGAAAACGAGAAATGATGCCTTATCTACTAAATAAAAGATTTAAAAAATATATATAAAACATTTTAATGCTATTAGTTAACTATTATTCTTATTTCTGTCACTGTGCAGCTTTTTTTCAGCTTCCAGCAATCTTTTTGCTCACTCTGATAATCTGTACTTTTATGGTATGTCAAGGAAAGGTCAGAACAAAACACCATCTAGTGGCTGACTATAGTTAACATTTAACAAGGCTTAAGATAATACAAGGCTAGAAGTAAAAACATTTTTAGCAACCTTTATATGCATTTAAATCAAGGACACAACAGTACAAACACTTAAAAGATACATGATTTTTTTTTGGGTGGGTGTGGGGGAATCCAGTTACACAAAGAAAACACATTCAAATCTGATGCATATTAATAAATATTCTTTATTTTGTAAATTTTGCACATTGCTTTCAACATAACATCCAGTCATCTTTATAAATGGATGTTTTGATCTTACTGTAAAATCTTTTTACTCGGATAATTATTCCTGTACACATTTATCGGTACAATTCTTGCCACTAAAACTGTCACAGTCTGTGAAAATTTTTGGAAACAAAGAAAGAAAACAAAGAAATGTCTAACAAACATTACATTAAGACTACCAACACCTAAACCTACAGTCAAGGCCTGCAAGCTCCCTAATCAGCGTGTCAAGAGAGAAAGGAAAACAAAGTCAGTTGTGATTGGTTGAGAGTGAAAGAGGAGGGGACTGAAGGAGAAGAACGTTAACGTTACCCAACAAACATGAACAAATACAGCGCTGAAATTGATTCTCTTACCCATTTCATATTCCCAAACTCAATGCAGCAGTGATCATGAGTGTTTTGACGCTCTAGAAAAATAAGTGTGAGTTAGTGTGCGTGTGCAGCGGTGAGTCTAGTTGACGCTGGTGGCGGGCAGCCACTCTCCACGGCAGTATTTGGTGAAGCGATCTTTAAGGTGCTGTCTGTACTGGTCTCGTGTGCGGTAGAACGATTTGTTGTTTTCTACGAACGACTGGATCTCGTCCTGCGTCAGACAGTTCTCTTCATCTGAGGTCACTTCAGATTCCTTCTGTGAACAAAGAAATGACAGCAAAAAGTTACTACTTGCAACTATTTGAATGAACAAACAGCAGTGTAATAAACTACTTCACAAATCATTAGTAATTAACTGACATTATTCAACTGGAACAGGTCTGCAAGCAAATAAAAATATGTAAATATTTGTTGAATAATTACGATTTGTTTTTTTCAGAAAAATAAAAACTTTACTTTTAGGGAGTGCTACTACCTCTGGTAACAGATTGCCCAGAGGGAAGAGTTTTAATGAGCTTTAATTACGCATCCTAAAAATAAAATACTGCAGTAGAGCCCCTAATGATTATATCGTTGTATAAACATAACAGTAAAATAAAGGTTTGCAAAAATGTGACAGTTTCAGCTCACAAGTAACTCCATGAGGCTCTTGGTGCAGCTGTTCTCCTGTGCGCAAGTGTCCGGCAAGACAGGCTGACTGTGGAAGTGCCTGCTGCTGCTCGCATGATGGCTGAAGCTCTCACAGGATTCACAGCAAGGAGTTTCTTTGCTTCTGCAGGTGTGCGGTGAAGGGGAAGGAGACTCGTGAACGGCAGGAGAACCAGATCCTCTCCTACTGCCATCAGACACACAGCTCTCCTCTGCTTTAGATCCCTACAAGAGAGAGGAAAATGTCACAACCAAAGCCTTGATAGCATGCATTACTAAAAACAACTAATATTTAAGTTCAATATAATATATTTTGATTGTTGCTGAAACAATTTCTACTTTATAATTCATTTTTTCTCTTTATTATTGTATGTGTGTTGTGTAACCTGTAACTTTAAAATTAAAAAACAGCATTGTTTAATAATATCAATTTAAGCATCTATTTGAAGCAACCCTTAAGTAGCCAACCTTTGGCTACTTTGTCCAAAACAGGTGTGAACTCACATGCTCGCTCCTACAGAGTGACGTCTTGTTTTTTCTTTTTTTCTTTTTATTTTTGCCCTTAGTGCTATCTTCTGAGTTTGCCCAGCACTCCACGCAGCTGTCCACAGCATCCTCTTCCTTCTCCTCTGAGCAGCGGTGACTACATGAGTATTCACCTGGAGATAACCACAAAGATGATCATTATCAAAAGTTGATCATAAGAAATGTTCTATATATGATCCTGGCTGCATATAAAAATGGCAGGAGCACTTGCAAAACAGCATGCTCAAATCTGATTGGCTGGCTGTACTCCGTTGCCTAAAATCTTAATACCATTTTTAGATTTGACCTGGAAATGAACAAACACATATTTAGTGTATTTGGTCATCAATATGAAATAAAAGAAAGGTCCAGGACAATCCATATATAATGGATTAAAAGGTAATAAACAGGCAGGGCTTTAAAAGAGTTTAATCTCAAATCAATATTTCATATCCCCATCGTTATTTATGCAGTAATAATGTGTGTGATATGACTGTACATCATTTCGGAAATGTCCATCTTGAATTTGTTTGTTCATCTTGGCTCAAGGCCATTTGCTGGGAAAGTTATTTTGCATTTAGTGAGCTAATAAAATATTTCACTTCAAATCAATATTTTGTGTCCAGTTATTTACTTTTGTTGCCCTTCAGACCAACCCATCGCAACATCAACCCATACTTATCAATAATAATCAGGACTCCTCTGTATTCGCCACATTTATTTCCATACCTGTTATATCATGGTTGCACATGCCCTCTGTGCAGGCCACATCTGAGCCCTCTCTGGATCCCGTCTCGCTGCCCTCCATACTGGAACAGTAGCCACAGTCGCTGCCGTTACTGTGAGGAAAGAGTGCTAGAAGAACAAACAGACACAAACTCACCAGTCAGGTGCATTCTGGGTAACTTCTAGAAATAATTACATTATTTAAAAAAATGAAAAGCTCTCTTGACCCTTCTTGGTTTTGGGGGAATGCAGGATGGAGGCAGCAGGGCAGGTGCAGGATGAACTCTCGCTGGTGATGATGACCTCCACGCTGCCAACAGACTCCTCTCCGCTGCCACACGACTTACAGCCACCATCCACAGACTCAGATGAACCCTGCGTAAACACAAAGAGGAAGTGAATGAGGGTGAAAGACAGAGAGGAATTTAGTGTTGCGCATCAAATAACCTCATTTTTAGCAGCTAGACGACGAACTGTTTTCACAACAATGTTGTTTCTTTTTGTTGAATTTATAGTAAACATCTCTCACATTCAATGCAGTAAGTCTAACTGAAAGCCACATTATTATTTTTTCTAATTAAATAAATACATTTTAATTCAACAGAATTTTCATTTGAATTAATACTTTTATTTAGCAAGGATGCATTAAATTATTCAACACTGCCATTAAATACATTTATAATATTACAAGAGACTTCCATTCCATATAAATGCTGATCTTTTGAACTTCCTTCTAAAAAAAACTGTTTTCAACATACATAATAATCAGATATGTTTCTTCAGCAGCAAATCTACATATTAAAATGATTTCTGTAGGATCATGTGACGCTGAAAATGCAGCTTTGATCACAGCAATACATTACATTTTACAAAAAATCTTACATTGTAAATAAATATTTCTGTTTCCACTGCATTTCTGATCAAATAAACGCAGCCTTGTTGAGCAGAACATACTTTATACACATTAAATGAGTCTTTACCTCATCAAGACTTTTGTCTTTTTCCCCCTCCGCCTCCTGTTCGAAGCCACACTTGTTTTTGCGCCTGTTCTTGCGTTTTTGCCTCTTTTTCTCCTGTTTGAGTTCTTTGGCTCGCTCCTCTTCTGAGAGCTCCTCACAGAGCTGTTCCAGCCGGCTGATGCCCTGAACCCTCTCCACCGCCATCTGCATATCATTTAACATATATCAAGTAAGCACATTATATACAACACTTTCCAGAAGTACAAAATAGGAATTAAGGGCCAGGTTAATTAGGCCAAATTAGCAAGAGGGTACAATTACATAAAAGCACAGATGGGAGTGGAAAGTCTTTGGATCTACAGATAATGCAAATTAAAAAATATATCCATCAATGCAATCAATTAGTGTCTTATAATCCTGTAAATAACAGTAAATCACTTTGCATGATTCATTTAAAGACTCTATTATGTATCAAGTACTTCAAGCACTTTAAGCACCTAGTACGAACCCTGAGAAAAAAGCAAAACGAAAAAGTTATTCAGACCAGATGTTGGTTTATATTCCTTAATAAACCTATACTTCTCAATTTCCTTTAGTGCTAGAGAGAAATTATGCTCTGACAGGGTTGCATTCAAAATGTGGGATATTTCAAACGTAAATTATTCTCTCTCTCTCTCTCTGATGGTGTTCAAAATATAATTCTGTTAAATGATTTTAACTGTTGGATTTGTACTGTACTGATGGAGAGAAATATTTGGGAACTAGATGATGCTTAAATACCACACAATTGTTACCTCGAAGCTTTTGCGGAGCGCATCAATGCCCAGATAGAAGAGCATCTGCCACGTCTGCTCTTCTGCTCGCAGCTTCTGCCAGATTCTGTGCAGCCGCTCATACAGATGAATTCCTAGACACGTCAGCACCTCCTCTTGTGCAATATCAATGGTCTTCGCATGCCTCTCTCGACGCCTGTAAATGATCCAAACACTATTTACGAAGGTATAACTACGCTAAAAGAATAGCTAATGCATCTAATTCCCAGCTGATAATAATAATGATAATAATATGTTATGACTTCAACGCTTTTTGCACAGCATCAAAAACTCCTTAAGAACTGGAGCACTCACTCATAACCCCCGGCGAACTCTGGTTCTGCTCGGCCCAGTAAGTGAGCTATGAAATCAGTCTCGCAACAGACATGTATGTGGTGCTCGTGAGGGCAGCAGCGTAACCCCTCATACAGAGCCGCACAGTAGCCCTTCTCTTTACTGCAGTCCAGATCTCCTACCAGGATGTTATACGCTCTCAGAACCTTGTTCTTACAGTCAGTACAGAACCTGAGAATGATATTGCAGAAAGAGGAGACCAATGTAATTCAGTAAAAAATTTATTTTTGCCACTGAGCCAGTTAAGAAAAATGTTGAGGTTACAAGATCACAATTTCTCACCGGTGTTTGCGCAGGTATGTCTCCAGAGTCTCCAGCAGAGAGGTGCTGTCAATCAAAACCACTTCATCACGACACTCCTGTGACATCAGCTCCCAGATGTCCATCCAGCTGCCCCTGCAGATCCATAACCATGGTTACCAAACAACCTACTGATACGGTCACATATATCACTACCAGGGTCAGAAATGTACTTTTCCAATAATGGGCAGTATTTTCCGAAGGACTAATTTCCAGTGGCATTTTTGATTCAATATTTTACCTCATTAAAATAATCTTTTTTTGTGTGTGTGTTTTTTTCTTTTATGTCAAATAATTTTATTTATTAAATGAATTCAGCATAGGCTATTACCAATGCACCTGACATGGTATGTTTATTCACAAAGAGTGCATAACGTTATGTGATCAAGGTAAGTTCTCTTAACTAACATAAAACTGCCCTATAGAAAAAAATAAAATAAAACATGAACTGTTATATTATGATATAAGAGTGTCTATATATAGGTAATGTAATTAATAAATGTAATAATGATTTTAAATTTTTTTTTATCAATTGTATTTATTTCAACAGTTGTAATAGAGTTAGCTTTATTTATATTATGACCACTATCAGTATTACTAAAAAATCTTCATATTTTCAATTCATCAGCACAAAGAAAGAAACAGTCTCAAACACCAAATGTCACATGATAATTAAAAACAAAAGTTACTAACTCACCCCAAAGGCTTCGGTTTGTGCGTGTCTAAAGAGTGCAGCTGACAGCGTTTATTCTTTTTACTCTTGGGAATGGAATCAATTACGTTGTTTAACTTTGACCTACAACAAGAAAATACACACATTAAAATGAAAAACAACAACTAAATCATAGAGGCAATAGGCAACAAACTAACAGCCAAAAAAAAAAGCTTCATTTCATTGGATTGACAGGCTATGATGATGATTACTATGTGCTATGCCCATCATTGCACCTTAAAGAAAAATGAGAAACATTCAATAAAAAGTAAATAAGGTCAGTTTTGTGGAGCACTTACCCATGAACGTAAAAGAGCATGTAGAGCTTCCTGGGGTCTGTGAGACACGCTCGTGTGACTGACAGCACTCCAGAGGATCCTACAGTGAGTGGCTCCAGTGCAAAGTACCCCGAGTCTGTGAGCTGAGAGAACAGACGCTCCACGCTGCGCCTGCAGCCCACACACGGCACCGACTGAGACAGAGCGCTGAACACCTCACGAGACATTACCATCAAAGCCATGTTCAAGTCCTGCTGCTTTAGCAACCTGTGATGCTAGTGGACCAAAAACACAGGTGGAAAAGTGAGGCCTTAAAAGTCTGACAAACTATCTTTTTTTTGTGCCTCTGTCAAGCTCCCTCCCTCCCTCTCTCATACATAAGGTAAAAGAATAATAAAAAACAGTGATTATTTATGACAATTATTTACAGCCCAAGGCTCAGGATAGCGACAGGCCTTAATTATGCTATTTTTAGTTCAATTAACTAGTGCTGGGCATCCAAAATAGAAGTTTTTGTTAGTATGTGTGTGTTTCCTAAATATATACATACATCTGTGTGTATGTATATATACATAATTACTATAGACAAGACACACACATATATTATGTACACAGGAACTTTTAATTTGGATGCAATTAATCATGTTTAATCCTTGCCTAACACTAAAATTAACAAATTAAAGGCAGTACAATAAATACTACCACAATTAACGTAGAGTATGGAAAATGTTTTTTTGCATTACTGTAATGAGAATTAGAAGGTTTTCTAATTAATGGTTGTAAGTAGTAATTTTTTCATGTTACATATTTAAATGAATCTATAAGATTAGATACATTTTCTAATTTTGTCTCTTCTCTTCGGTGACATACGACTCTCCAAAGGTTTCATTCATTCATTGCCAAAAGTGAAAATAATAAAATGTCGTTGCTTACCTCAATAAACTGCTTCATTTGTGAACTGTTGATCTGATAGCTGTCAAAGTCCAGAACACTGTCAGGAAACTCCATCACCATCTACAACATAAAATATAAACACAAAATAATGCAGTGTTTTTCTAGTACCTATATATTACAGTTAATTCAGTTTGCTTTCAGTAATGCATGAGTAGGGAAACATACAACTGCGTAATACAATAGTGCCTGCTAAGGTTTAATGGTATTAGATGCTTAAATACCCAAATGGACAAATCACTCAAACACATTAAAGCCATATTTTTGAAGTAAATAGGTTTAATGTTTATTTCACATTAGCTTTAAAGATGGTAAAATGCAAAGTGAAACCAATAAATGATCTTACCGTGAGCGAGTCATCGATGTACAAGGGAATCTGGCGTGCAAGAAACAGATAGTCCTCTTCCCCATCTCTGCAGACAGCCACCAGACGCGCCATGTCTTTGCCCAGATCTGGCTGTTAGTGTGTGGAAACAATCACAATATCACCTCCCCTATAAGTTTCAATACAGACCACTTTTCAATGTAATTTCCGTATTTCCTGAGATAAAATGTATGGCCCACGTGAATATTAGTTTTCAAACAATCAAAAGCAAAGAGCATCCCCTAAATATCAGTACTGTATTTTTTGTACTTTTGCTCTGAAGTTAATAATAATGGTAATAATGACAATAATACGACTTGTTTAGTATATAATCTTAAATAATTTTACAGTACAATAGCATAATTGTAATATTTAAGTTTAATATGAAATATACAAATAATAATAAATGCTTCATTTTTTTGCAGTACGACAGTATTATACCAATAGCAATATATTTCTAATAATTAATTAAAATAATAATACACTACATAGATAGCATATTAATTGTTTTTCTCACCCAGATAAAATCAGTATTTGTGAATTTTTTAAAACGCAAACACTGGCTTCCCAGCAGCCTTTGCAGCTTGGCTAAGGATTATTAGCTTACACATACACTATTATCGGACTACAGAGGCTTAAACCCTTACTATCCCCAGCTCTATACCCCAATCTGAATGAAAGACTCACGTACATGCATCATATGTGCATGTATATGTACAGAAGTGTCAAGTAAAGGCAGTAACTCCTTTGTCAGAGGTGCCAGTATGAAGAGGTCAAGCCACATTACGTGCTAACAATGAGCAGCCAAACAGCCGATAAACCAGCCTCTCAAAGCAACAAAATATCGAAAAACACATTTCAGATCTTATTCATATTAAATAGGCTTTACAATCTCATAGTCATGGCAACAGTTAAATAATCAGAGCTGTAACAATCGCACTCCTGTTCCCTCCAATGACACAGTTGCTAATTAGCCTGTTAGCCAGCGAAATGCTCAAACCCACCTGTGGAGCAACCTAATCGAGTCATTTTGACACATCTAATGCTAGAGGGGTAGAGTCTGAGATCACGTTTGCAGAAAAAGAGGTAATTTTGATTGTCGAAGTCAAGTTAGCGCACGGTAAACCTTTCAAACTTTTTATCAAGCTGATTAGCATGCTAACGTTAGCTCTGTCAGTAGCTTCCCTGAGGGAGCTGCACGGCAACTTTAAACCTAGCAACGCATGATTTATTGCATGCTAAACAGGGTGCAAATGTAGTTTTAAAACAATTCACGCTTTTTAAACTGAAAAGCGTCCTGTCAAAGATCTACTTTGACTTACAGACTGACATCCTCAGCATTAACTCGAACCATTCCGGGTTTATCTTTCCCGCGGCGTTACTTTTCTGCCGTTATTGCACTTGAAGGAGCGACTAAATGCACAAATATAAAGCTGCAGCCGTCGTACTCACCTGTTTTCGAAGGTTGTTTCTTTTTTTGGACAAAAACAAACAAGTGCGACAGAGAGGCGTATGTGGCAGGCGACTGTTCTATGACCCTTGGCCCCCTATTACGTCAGAAAGTAGTTCCGGGCTCCGAGGGCTTGTCGTGTGCAGTTTGATTGACACATGGGTGGAGCTTATTTTGCACGATCTACAGCTAAAGCAGAAGAAACTAAATTTAAGATCACATAACATGCTATCTATTTTTATGATCGTATATTTGCTGATATATTAATTAAAATATTCCTTGGATATCAATTAATTAAATAGTTCAAATGCATTTTTCTAAATCGTTGACATATAGTTTTATGACTAAATAATAAATCAATGTCTGGTTAAACGACATTGCATTATTAGCAAAAATCTGCATTTTGTATCATTTTTATAATTCTTTTAGAATTGGTATATGTAAGCAGTATTTATCAAGTCAGTTAAAATATTAGTAAATTAAAATAAAATATTTGTTTAAGTGCATTCTTTTATACTTATTTTCCATATAGTTTTATGACTTAATATTAAAGACTTGGAATAATGTCATGCATGCTGTTCTTATAATTGCATTTTAGTAAAAAATATTATTCAATAAATGACTTCTTTTATGTTTGCGTAATTCTCTCACAACTATTTTCATAGTTTTATGATTTAAATAAAAGATTGATTAATGATAGTTTTAAATTCTTATAATAAGTATGCATGCATATATTTTGGATTTTATTAAAAGACTATATAAAATATCTGCTTTTTTTATTTATTTTTATTTGAAATGTTTTTTTTCCATATAGTTTTTAGTTTTTTTCTATATCAATTAATAAATATTAGACTTAATATTAATTAAAAGTTAGCAAACATTAGCATTTTTTCTAATTCTTTTATACTTACAATGCATGTAGCTTACATAATCAATTAAATAAATTACTACATGGAATGTTTTTAATCAGTTCACCACACAGGCCATCTACATCATGAACTACAAAGGCACAAAAACGATTAAAGTCATGGAAAAGGATAAATGAAATGGTGGCTGACTGCCGCATATAAATCTTCTGTTAACTATTTACATGAAACAAATCTATTTAGATTCACATCTCATATGCAAAACACAGTAGCAGAGTGTTTACAAATTAAACCCTCAATTTTATTTGAACTTTGCAAACAATACACAGTGCATTTCACAGCAGTTTCTTAAGAGCCATTGAAGAACCAAATGAAAGGGTGGTTACCAGAACTTAATGGTTATGTTATTGATATGCAATATGAATATGACTAAGCTGTTCATAAACATATAAAAGAGCAAAACACTTACAGCTAAAACATCATTGCTGTTCAGAGTGTTGATTAATACATTGGTCAAACCAGTCATGATATTTGCAAGTAGGAAATATAACAACTGATTCCGGTTAACAGATTGTACGAGGCATAGGGCATCCATATTTTTTCTCATTTTCTCATCTGGTATTGACTTCTTGTTTTGATATGGACACCACGATACAGACACAAATGAAAAATTAGACATGGCTTTAGAAAAAAGTAACAGTAAATCAGCAACGCTTATGCATGAGAGAAAGAATAAAGCCTGTGCTACAGTCCAAATACAGAAGGAAAGGTTGGCCATTCTGCGTGACACTGGCTCAGTGAGTATCTGGCATACGTAAAGACTGAAGAACAACCCAAAACTGGTTACCAGAAGGTTACGGATCACTCTGATCCAGTCTTTCACCAAATCTCTGCTCTGCATGAGGTAACGGCCGACCTGAACCCCAGCCATGTAGATGGCGATGTAACCCACAACTGAGAAGATGCCCTCTCTGTTTGCCGGCAGAAAGCCTGTGCGGTCGTTACTGTAAATGAGAAACGACTTCAGACCCGTTGTCTCCAAAACAACCTGATAGGTTCCACCAATGAGAAGAGCAATAAGCCCTGAGGCGTTCACAGGAAAAAGAGCCAGAAGTGCAGATGCCACCACTCTGACGATGGCTAACGTGAAGAAGAAGTTCCAGTGAACTCCATACTCTGTCACATGTTCATGGTAGCCTGATGATTTGAGGCTTGCAAGTCTCACAAACCCTAACAAGACCAACGGCCAGACAGACATCAACTGTTTAAACACATGACTGATCTTTGACCCTTGAATGTTCTTTCCTCTTGCTTCAGGACACACCAGTGCATTGGCCATTACATACGCTCCGACGCCGAAATCCATCACCCCTGTTCCATACGTCTCCGTTTTTGCATAACGTCTCGGGAAAACACTAAAATCAACAGCCAAAATGCTTATGGCGGTCTTCACGTTGACCAGAACTCGAAACACGGTCACAAACGGGACCATGTTGGATTCTACTCTGCTTTGCACAAACCTGTCAATCGTACTGTAAAGGGAACCTTGAGACCGATGCTTCCCGTTCTTGTAAACGAGGTATAGGACAACTAAGTCAACTACAGCGATGCCCATGATGACAAAGTGAAGGATGTCGCTCAGTGCGGTGCATGACAGGACCAAAGGCATTATAAGTGCTGTGAAGTCCAGCAGGAGATGGGTTCCCCAGGTGAAGGGAAGAACTCCTTTTCCAAGGTGGAAGACAATCAGGAAGAGTCCTCGGCTGAGAAAACACAGAGGGGCTAAGAGGGATCCCAGCGAAACCTCCGTCAGGGTCGTCCCATTGTGATTGCTGACAAACGCAACTTTTACTTCTGCCGATGCCATTGTCTGTAAATAGAGACAAGCATGAAAATAAGTTAAGTACAAACAATGATTGCTAGTTGGTACAGAACACACACATAGTGTGTGAATATCAGTCAAAAGCTTGTGCACACTTAACTGAATTTACGTTTTTATATTTTAAAATAGATGGACAGATAGATAGATATATATAGATTTTTATGGCTTCATATTAGTTCAAATATTTTTAGGCCTAACTAAACGCACTAACCACATGCAATTCTGGTTTAAAATGCATTTTTTTATAATATGCATGCAGTTTTTATATGTTCATATAAGCTGAAATGTTTTTAATTAAAACATACATCTATTGTTTCTAAATCTTTTACAATGGCATTCATACTGTTGGCTTCATTTTAATCACAAATTAATAAAAATATTTTGTAATATTAATAAACCAGCATCTTCAACTCTTTTACAATTATTATGCATGCTGTCTACATGATCACATATTAGTTGGAACATAATAAATAAAACAAAACTACATGAAAAACTTGTTTAAAACGCATTTGTTATTATTATTTTCCAATTAGTTTCTTATTTTTTTTAAAATAGATAGATAAATAGATAGATTACTAACAATTTATCATTTAGATGCAGTGGAAGTTTTGTCCTCAAAGGTTTGTGCTCAAATAAATTCATTGAATATTAAAGCAGTTCCACTAAAACACACACACACACACACACACACACACGTTGGGTTTACATGTTTTATGGGGACATTCCATAGGCGTAATGGTGTTTATACTGTACAGACTGTATGTGCTATAGTCCTACACTGACCCTACACCTAAACCTACCCCTTACAGGAAACTG